>JAUMHR010075058.1:0-11574 GCA_032361145.1 Enteromius fasciolatus | reverse complement strand
TTTCTGTTAAAACATTATGCTACGGCAGGGCTGGGCAGCTTGGGTCCTGGAGGGCCGGTGTCCTGCAGAGTTTAGCTTTAGATTTGGGTCGGAGATAAACTCTGCAGGACAGCGGCCCGGAGTTGCCCACCCCTGTGCTACGGTGTTGTGAATGGTTGCCAAAAGCATCCTGTGAACTACATAAGGGTGTCGCTATCTGCCTGTAGTATAACTAGTAGTTCTACATCAACAGTAGACTTCAGAGAATTCAGCTAAATCAACCAAACGTTTTTATTTACCCCAAAACTGAGAGTTTATTTAATAATTAATTTGTCAAGTTGACTTAATTCATCCTTGTATTACATTTCTACTTCAATCGTTTATAAATAATATAGTGGCTGCAATAAAAAAAAAACAATTGGTTACATTTTATTTAACATAACTTCCATATTTGCTGCTTATAAACAGTAAGGTAGTTCTTAAGTTGATGTATTGGGTAGGATTAGGGATGTAGAATATGTGCTTTATAATTGTATTAAATTATATCATTAAATAATAAAGACAACAGGTTATATAAAATGAGAATAACAAATATGTAATGTATTTAGTAGTGCTGCTAAACGATTCATCTCTGGGAATATTATGTGTGCGTACGGTTTATATTTATTATAAATATAAATACACGAATGCATGTTTTTTTTTTACATTTACATGCATGTGTATATTCATATTTTTCATAAACAAAAACCTTTATTTTGAATGTGATTACTGGCTTGACAGCTCTAATATTTGGCAAAATAATCCTCGTTTTTGTTTTGTTTTTTTCTCTCCAGCTAACAAGCGGACATTGATGTTTTCTCATTCCATAATCAATTTCAAGCTAATTAAAAGTCACAGTTTTGGTCATTTCGGCCATCCGGAATGTTCGTCCAATACTAAAAATTGATTTCAGTGCATCACTTCCTTATTTTCCCTTCAGTAAATCTTTGAAGCTTATTAGAGAGAAACAAAGCACCTCTCTAGTGAACCGTTAAGATATTTTCTGTCAAGAGGACAGTACCACTCTCTCCGGCGTGAGGGAGTTGATCCATTTCTCGATGAGCGCCTCCATGTAGTTCTCGGTGAAGTGCTTGCCCTCCTGCTGCTGTTTGAGGCGGATGAGTCGGGAGGCGTAGCGCCGTTGCCATTCTGTCAGCTCCTCCTGAGAGTGAGCCGAGGTGCACTGAGCTCCGTACCGACATAGACCCTGCTCTAAAAACCTGCCCATAATCAACAAAAACAACACATCAATCAACAAGAGAGAAAAAATGCACAGAAAATAATCTAGATCAATATGGCAGTCTAGAAACAGAAGATAATGAGTGCTATTTGCAGTCAGGAATAGTGTACCTTTTACACAAGGTGTACTCTTCACTACTAGTGACCCCTCGAGGAGGAGGACGAAACTGCCAGCCTTCCTGAACGTCTGTCCAGAGAACAACCGCAAAGAAAGAGGAAAGGATGATAGCATGTCAGTGCAAATGCCCAAGCTCACATGAGAGCTAGAATATCAGAGATGAAAATGGATCCGGGATGTATTGTGAAACTCACCCTCGTCATTCTCTTCAGCCAACTCGGATGCCATTTTACTCCCCACAGCCTGCAAATCGAGACCAACCTCGTGATTTATACACTGACACACACACTATTCCCTAACATGTCTTTTAGTCAAGCACGAAAAGAGGTTAAAAGGTACTAGTTCTCGAAAGCTTAAAGTTAAGAAGCAAGGGTTACCCTTTTTCACAGAGAAATTAAAACACAAGTGACACTGACTGCGTGTAAAAGACTTTAAGCATGAGAAATATAAGAGGACGACAATAGACAAACTGACCTCAATTTCTGAAAGGAGCCTCTTCAGTCGTGTCATGTCTTTAGTCATGATCCCATTCTGTGACAACCAAAATGCTTCAGTGAATTCAGCAAATTAAAAAGTTAAAAAGTTTACAGCGTAAAGTTTACAGCATAACTGTAAAATCGTAAAGCTTACAGAGCTCCTAGGGTTGAAAGCACAATTGTAAAGTTTAGAGCAAAACTGAAGTTTATGGAGCGATGGTAGATTTTACAGCACAACTGTAAAACTTACAAGGCAACTCAAGTTACAAGCAAAATTGTAAATGTTTAGATCTGTAAAATTTAAAAGAAAACCGTAAAGCTTACTGCGAACTTGAAAAGCAAAACTGTACAATCGTCGTTTAACCATACAAAAATTGTCATTTAAAGCACAAACGCAATGTTTACAGTAAACTGTAACTGTACTGTAAACTTTCGGAACACCCTAGGTTTAGAGCAAAACTGAAGTTAACAGTGTTTATGCCATAACTTTAACATTTTAAATGAAACTGTAAAACTTTACAAAGCCTTGATACCAAAGTACGATAATTTCGAACTAAATTGTAGTTTAAGTTAGAACAAAAAAGTAAAGAGCTACAGAGAACTTAGCAAGTATGTACAGTTGAGAACAAAAGTAATGTTTACCGTGCAAATGCAAAGTTTACAGCACAAATGTAAAATTTAAAGCTATCAAGGCACCTTAATTATAAGTTTTAAAGCAAAATTTAAGCTCAACTGTAAATCTTAAAAGGTTTGGGGAAAATGGAAGATTATGGCACAACTTCATAACTTAGAATGAAACTATAAAGCCTTATAAAGCACCTAAACTTTACATTTATTTTAGACCAAAACTGTAGTTTATAGCACAACTGTAAAAGTTGGAACCAAATATTAAAGGGTTATGCTATCGTTAAAAGCGTGAATATAAAATTTACAGCACAAATGTAAAATTTGAACAAAATTGTAAAGCTTTTAAAGCACAGTGAGTTGAGAGGAAAGTTTGTAGTCCAGTTGTATATCTTGCAAGTTTACAGAGGACTAAAGTTTAAAGCTAAACTGTGAGTTTTACAGTGTAAAGTTTACAGAGGACTTAAGTTTAGAGCTAAACTGTGAGTTTTACAGTGTAATTAAAATTCTTTTAGTAAAAACCAACAAATGTAAGATAGTTCACAAACATCTAAAAGCTTTTACAAATATGATAAAATCCAAGACATACATCATGCCGTCAATCTGAAACACAATACATCAAGCTAGCTCATTTGGAAAGGAATTGTGAGTTGGTCTACCAGTGGTTCTCCGTAGAGCGCTTTAGAGAGAACGCTGCACACTTCCTGTAAGCTTCCATCCAGCACCATACTCTGAAGTCCTGCCCTGAAACTGCCATCTCCCTTCCCCAGCTCCTCAGCAAACACTACGAGAACAAACACACCAACACACCCGAGTGATCAAACCTGCCCACGCAAAAACCATCCCATAATCCTGAGCTGGCTGATGAGAGCCATAGTTCCACTTGAAAGCCTTTTATCAATTTCATAGGTATCCCAAATTTTGATATGATATACTATTCTATGTTTTACATTGTTTTAATTTTTTATAAATTTACGCATCTGATATACAAATATTACATACATATATACATACACACAACTGTATCTTTTAAAAGCGTGTTTACACTGATTCAACCTTAAGAACTTAACAGTACTTTAAGTACTAAAAGTACTAACAGAGGGCAAACAATATGATCAATGGTAAATCCTGCTGATAACGATAGTGGTTTTTTTTTTATCATCATCTTACCGTGCATGCAGTCCTCATCAGCCTGATCGTAGTCCTTCTGTTGAATCAAAAAAAAAAAAGCACAAGTCATGTTACTTAACCACACTCCTAATCAAAAACAATAAGCTCTGGGGTGCATAAATAACTAAGCAATTATAGTGAAAATTATAGGGTCCACATTAATTCATACTTAAGCGTTTAAAAGTTAAAATGTTCTTAGTTTTAAATGGTCAATAGATTGGCAGCAGTTGCAATGGTAAACAACAATTTTCTCAAAACCTTTCACCTGAAACACAAACTTCAGCAGACGCTAGTTTTACAGTTATTTGACTCTTGAACCTAGTAATTTACAGACTAACAACTCCGCAATCAAGCTCTTTTTTTCAATTAAGAACACGGCAGTTGTCTTTTGATGCAAAAATAAATGAATACACATCACTTAATCTCTTGTCACTTAACTAAAAAAAAATAGGTAAAGATTTCACAGCACATAAATTGCCGAAACATTTAAAACAGTAATAAATTGAAGGAAACACGCAGCCTCACCAGCTGGAGCCGTGCTGCTATGCGGTAGAGCAGGGCACGCTGTCGGAGGAAGGCTGTGCTGGGGGCCGGGGTCCGGGGCCCCATGGCCAGCAGGGCCTCTGTGCTGTGAGCCACTGCCGCCTCATACTCCTGCCTCACTAATGATCCAATGGCCTCGTCACATGACTTCTGTGGCCTCCTGTCCTCCATGACTCTGGGACAGAGTTTCTGTCATGGGAGATACAAAAGGGTTAAACACCTCAAAATCGTTACCCTCCAAGTTTGGACATTTCTATTTCCACACAGTTATACGGTGGTCCCATAGTATTTGGACACGTAATTCATACTTAAATTAGGTGGTGTTTTGGTCAACATAGGTGTAGACGATCAGATTAACTATCAGCATACACAATTGTGTCTACATTTTGAACACTACCCTCAGTTTCAGACAATACTAGTCCTTGACTAAAACTTAGATCTGAAAGAAACTGGCACTGACTGATCTTGAAACACGTCAGTGTCTTTGTTTTGTCTTGAGATGCACACCAGTAATGTTTTTTCTAAGGTACTTTTTTAAAAATGACTTGAATGTCCTAAATGATCTATAGCCTAATCGTGGCTTAGGCTAAGCCCTTTCTTTAAAACCTTTTATCTATTTCACCATTTAAAAAAAAAAAAAGATTGCTTGGATATATTGTTATTCATTTCTATGACATTCAGATGTAAAGATACGAGTATTATTCAAGGAAGAAACAACTATTAAAAGCAGATGAAGACGCATTCAAAAGTTATGTGAAAAACTAGCTTCCTGAGAAATGTGCTGAACGAAAAAAAAAATGCATTTAAATACACATTTTCACACCGGTTGCACTGGTTTGTGCGAATACTGTTGTAGAGTGGAGTCATTTTTCCTTTTCTGTAATAATTAGGTCACAGCTGTAACGTCCATCTGGGCTGAGTTAGCGGAGGCTGCTGTGAACGCTTTTTCCACATTGTTTTTTTTGTTTTGTTTTTGGTTTGAGTGAACGCTCCACAAATTGTATTTCATGCAACTAAACCAAAAACCCAACCCACTAAATTAAAAGCAAATATTGAATTTTATTGATCACAATATAACCAGGCACTAAAAACAGCTCATCTACAATGGGCTTATATTTTCAATACATAATACAGTTATTATTACTAATGTATAACCATATGGGAATGGCATTTATACAAACTGAATTTGCCTGCTCCTGGGGGTTTTATTTTTATTTTTTTGGAGAATAGTCATCAAAACACGCCACATTACAATATTTGAGCCGTTCTGTAGTTGAGGCTTGATGAATAGGCCTAGGTTTATAATAATAATTCATGCTTATGATTCATTTTTTCTTTTATCTGGGCAAAATGACACTAGCCTCTAAAAATAATTTTAATGCAAAGCATTATACTACATTACCAGGTTTACTGCAGTAAGAATAACTGTAGTTGACTTTCGGTTAAGGCATTTATATATTAATACTAATAATAATAATAATAATAATACACTTATTATACTTTTAAAAAATATGCGCAAAATTAGACTACCTCTAAAAATTGTTTTAATTTAAAGCATTTTATAAAACCTGGAAACTAGTATTTTTTTTAAAGGTTATTACTATTTTACAGTAATTACAAGTAATGTAGTCTGAGGCTGCAAGAATGTGCTAATAAACTGAAAACTTTATCAGCTTTTTAACATGAAAGGACACAAAATTAGCATTTTGAAATATAATGACACGATTTACAGAAAGTTCATGAATTAGTGATTGTCACGCAAGAACTCAAAATCAAATGTAAAGTAAATATCTATCAAAACCTTTAAATCCTGCAAGCTGTTGAAAGAGGTTGCTTACAGAAAGTCAAGAAAGAGTCAAACGGGTAACATAAATAACTGTATTGATGATATTTGCATAATGTCTAGTTTCCATGTATAACACACACCCTGTGCAGAGTCTCTCACTTCCACACACAGAGAATAGGACTGTCACATATCACACAATAACACACAGTCTTCGCAAAGCAACATCTAATTAACCTCCAGCACACCAAACAAGGCAACAGAGCCTCAGTAAAATATATAAACACTCTATATTTGGATTCCGGGTCAGTTAATAATAGATGTCCCGTCTGAGTGCGAGTGTGTGGCCGCGTCTCAAAAGCTAGCGAGCTGCCTACCCAGACAACATCAGCGGGCACCGCAGACGCCCTCGAAACGCTCGATTCCAGCGTTCGGTTCACACGTTCCATCGGTTCGATCAGAACGTGCGATTCGAACGTTCGAAAAAAGCGCTCGCGGCGCCTAAACGCGATGTCTAGGAAGGCAGCCCGCTAGGTTTTGAAACACATCCACTGTGTCCATCCAGAAGAACAACAACTGCGTGTGTGCCGCCAAATCAACGCAAATACACACCAAATCAACCATAACGCGCGGTGATACACTCTATATATGCTTAAAAGACGAGCACAGCGGTTGATAATCACGATTGATCACGAGAGGAAAAGGTTATGCTGTATGTGGAGTGCGATGATCGCTGCTCTCTTGGCCTTGAGTTCCAGCCGCCCCCGGACACGCAGATTCACACGATCCTGCAGCATTTACCAAACAATCTGCACCGATTCTCAATAACATACACCCTGCACTCGCGCATCTGTCCGTGCGCGCGATGAACGGCACAGATGTGAGGGGAACATCGCAGTTAGACGCGAACATCTTTAGCTGCTAGTCAGTGTAGCGCAGCTGCGATCAGGCCTTTTCATCATCACGCTAATCGTGCAAACGCGCGCCGCGATTTTTCACGTTTTGACGCGCGGAGGACGCGAGCTGACAGCCGTATCTGGATGTCGAGATCGAAGGCGGACGGAGGTGAGGGGGGCGAACGGTGCACCGCACAAAGGTGTTAGAGGAAGTCTGCACTTACCTAGCTTTACTTTCTACGCCATCTTGGATCCACTTGTCAGCCTGTCGCAGTGCATTATGGGTCAAATTTTTCTACACACTGCAGGAGCCTTGCAATTCAGAGCAGGGGTCTTTTCGCTTTTATTTACAGGGCCCACAAATATTACATAATTATATAATGTTTTTAAAGTATTTTCTTTCATAGCACCAGTCAAAAGTTTTTGGAAAGGACGATTATATATATATATATATATATATATTTTTTTTTTTTTTTTTTTAATTATTATTTTTTTCTTTATTATTCTTAAGAGGTCTTTTCTGCTCACCAAACCTGCATTTATTTGATCTAAAATACAGCACAAACAATTATTGTGAAATACTATTGAAAATAACTGCTTTTCTATTTGATTATTATTATTATTATTACATTTAATTTATTTCTGCGATTTCAGTCTTCAGTATCACATGATCCTTCATAATATTCTGTTTAATTATTATTATGTTAAAAACAGCTGAGTATAATTTTTTGGGGGTTTCTTTGATGAATAGAAATTAATAAATGAAAAGAAGAACAGCATGTATCTAAAATAGATAACTGAAACATCTGAAATAAATGTGTTAATCATTAATTTTGATCAACCGATTGCATCCTTGCTAAATAAAAGTATTATTTTATATAATTTAGTAATAAATATATAATGATTTAAATATACTGACTCCAAGCTTTTGAACGATATAGTGTATAATGTTTGAGAAGGTTGTTATTTCAGAAAAATGATCTTCAGATAAAAGATTCTATTCATTAAAGAATCCTGAAAGTTACTCGATTTTAAATTCATAATAAATGTTTTTTGAACAGCAAAGCAGCATGGTTTCTGAAGGATCATGTAGTAATGATGCTGACAACTCAGCTTTGATTATAGGAATAAATTACATTTCAAAATATATTCAAAAAGCATAATGTTTTTAACTGCTGTTTTTTATCAAAATAAAGGCTTGCTGAGCAGAAGAGAATACTATTAAAACAAAAATCTTACTGTTCTTACTGGTAGTGTGTGGTCACAATATCTGCATTTATTTTAAATATATAATCAAAACAGTAATATTGTGAAATATTATAATTAAAAAGTGTTCTGTTCTTCCTAATATTGATAAATTGATGGATAGGGTCACAGAAATCATTACAATATGTGATTTGCAGCTAATAAAACATTCCTGATTATTATTCAAACTGTTTTGTTACTTTATTACCTAATGTTTATGTGGAAAATATTTCTAGAATTCCTTGATGAATCAGTTTAATGCATTCTTGCTGAATTAAAGTAATAAACAAAACTTTAAATCTGTTCTATCCTATTAAATATATCAACAGCAATAGCCTAATATTAGTAAACATTTGATATTTCTTAATTAATCCTTTTTATTCTTTTTTTAATTTGATACAATTTATTTCACACATGCATTTTTTTCTATTTACAGATAATTGATATTCATTTGTTTGATATTTGTCACAGTACATGTCGTAGTGCCTTATATGTTACAGAGCAGGTTTAGATTTTTCTTAACCATTTGCAAACTAACAAACAAACAAACAAACTCTTTTTCGCTGGGTTTATTGCTGCGGTTGGTGTGTGATATCGCAGTCAGTAGCGCCGCCAGTCGCTCGAAGGCGGTACTGTCCGATGAAACCCTGCGATGCGTTGCGCCACACCGCCACAGTGTGTCTTTCTCCTCGCAAACTTCCCATCCCGCGCTAGCGCAGCGGACAAAACGACAGCTAGACACCATCTCTCGTTTTACTAGACGAGCAAAACAATGCCACTAACCCCAGGTGCGCCGAGCTCGCGCTGAGATTTACGCAAACCATCGCTGTATCATCATTACGCGGAGCGGGACGGGACAGGTGCACGGAGAGCGCGGGGCTACGTTACAAAGAAGACCAGAGCAAGGACCCGCTTCGTTTTAAAGTTTCAAACCCCGTAAACACCGAGAATCGTCTTCTCGGCTGGATTTCTGGCGCGTTTCCCTGTGCGTAAAAACGCAGGAGCATCGGCAAATTCCAAGAGTGAGTTCATTCCAACATCACGAGCTGCTGCGCGCGGGCAAGTGTTTGCTGCGAACAAACGGCAAGAGCGTTTCTACAGAAGTGCATTGATATTTTCCATCTTTATATATATGTATATATCCATATATATGACAACTCGTGATTGCATGCATCACCAGATGGCTGAATTGATTTAGATGATCGTTGGCAGTCGGTCTAGCGTGGGAATCATAAGGAAAGGACAATGTTGATGAAGGAATACCGGATATGCATGCCACTAACAGTGGAAGAGGTAAGTTCAGTAAGTTTATATTTAGTGATTGCGATGGTTAAAACATATCAAATTAGTTAATTCAGTACGTTATACTAAGTGACTCATTTGTAGAGTGGCGCACTATTTACTCCGCTGACTATTAGCACAGTTAATGTGTCCTACAATTCTATTTAAGTTCAGTTTATTTCAGTTTTATTGTTTGTAACTTTTCCCTTTTTTCTCTCTCTCTAAGAAACATCCATAGTTAAATCCACTTGGTGGTGCTGTGGAACTTTCCGTTCCCGTTACTCTGACTCAGTTGTTGTTCATTCAGTGTGATTTTGGCGTTGTTTAAACCTTCTTTTAAAAATGGGAAAACAAGATGTTTTTTTTTTAACAAGCCATTTACACGTAATAGAGCATAGTCCCTAACCAAACCTGTGTTTTCGCTCAAAGCGAAAAAAATCTCGTGCACTGATCGAGATTGATATAGTCTTTTATTTTGTAACGTAAATGAAAGATTAGTACTGTTTTGATTGCATTACATTGGGTTGTTTGGAGCCGTATCCTGACGCAATCCCTAACAGTATTATGAAAAACATATTTGAAATCAGTCTGGATAACCAATCCATAGAAAACAGAGAACAGATGAAATCAGATTTGGAGTTTAGTGGGTTACAGTCATTGTCAGTGATATGCGCACTCATAAAAGTTGACAAATGCACACCTTTTAGAAGGAATATGACGTATAGTAAAAAGTCTAGTAAATGTGCGTGTATAGATATTAATAGTTGTGTTTTTTTCATTATATCAGATGCATTTATTTACTATAGGGCCTTGGTATGTATCAGAAACAACACCTCAAAGCTTTTAACGTGATTGAAAACTAATATCCAGGTTATTTCTGTTCCCACTAACTTGGTAGGAATATAATGTGCACATATGCGCATAAATCTGCATCTCAAATCTGAATGTAACTGTAATTGGATGGAATGGATTTGAGAGGAGACTATCAGATCTATCAGCGCTTCTTAAGTATAAACACCACTGCTGTCTTCCCATCATGAGGCTTTGTGCTTTTGCAGCCCATCTGCTGACTGACACCACAGATGTATTTCGTGCTCAAGCAAGCATCATGGTTAATATCAGTGCTTAATAAATCTAGGTGTCCATCCGTTTGTATACTGTAAACAGAGTAAGCTAAACCCCAAATTAGCATGCCGTTCTGATGCTTGATTATCATTATAAAACAATTAGCACATTGTGATGTGTTTGTGTACATGGGGTTGTCTTTTAATAAGAGGGAACAGCCATCTGCAGATGTTATGGATGATTGATTTACCTAGCAACGACTGAGACGGTTAGTTAAAATCTGTTTGATCAATTAAAGGTCTCATGAGAGGTTGCTGAGCTGATAGCGCGATCGCCGGTCATGGCTTCCCAGATGTCTTCCAATGACTGTTGCATCTAACAGCCTCATGTCGACTGCCATCAAGGACATTTTCTTGGCTCTTGGAAACAAGCGTGACTCTTGCTTTTGCTGAGTGTTGTATGTGTACAGAGAGCTACCCTGCATGCGGTGAACAAACATTCATCGTAACATTTATCGTCCTTGAGTGATAAAGACCTCTAAGTCACCTGCCGGACTTAATTCATTATAAGTAATCAGTTGTGGACGGGTGCCAGAAAAATGACTGCAGGAGGGAGGTGATCAAATTAAATCTTTTCCTGAGATTTCCTTGAAACCTCTAAGTTTAAGATATCGTCTCATCCCATGATATGGTTATTTTATTTTGTTTTTGTTTGCTTGGAAATAAGTTGTGAATCTGTAGATGATTTTTTTTTGCCTAAGTACTGAAAGTAATTTGTTTCTTGATTGTTAATGCATTGAAAGTAAAATAAAC
Organism: Enteromius fasciolatus; assembly: GCA_032361145.1. Lineage (NCBI taxonomy): Eukaryota > Metazoa > Chordata > Actinopteri > Cypriniformes > Cyprinidae > Enteromius > Enteromius fasciolatus. Next base: position 304 of record JAUMHR010075058.1, on the reverse strand, counting down.
CAGGATTATTTTTAATTGTTCACAATTTTATATACAGTATAGTTTAGAAATATATTTTATAATGTAATTTATTCCTGTGATACAAAGCATCATTCCTCCAGTCTTCAGTGTCACTTTCAGAAATCATTCTAGTCTGCTGATGTTTTATCATCAGTGCTGGAAACAGTTGAGCTGCTTAATAGTTTTTTTTAGAATTCTTTGATCATTAAAATATTAAAAAGAGAAGCATTTATTTCAAATGGATGATAATGTTCAGAACTACTGTTACGGTAGTTTACTGTTTCACTACTGCTCAAAAGTTTGG
>JAUMHR010075022.1:0-15980 GCA_032361145.1 Enteromius fasciolatus | reverse complement strand
TACCAATGCGTTCCAAACGGTACATGAAGATCACGGACGACTGGTGATAAGGATCGAAGCTCACACATACAGTAGTTTAGAAAACTAGTCCCGTCCGAATAGAGCTACAGTGTAAATTGGCTATACATCCGCGCTAAAACTTGTGTTTACTGTGTGCTACCGTTCTCTTAATACACCATAGGATTCTACCCTTTACATCGTATGTTCCGGCGATGTGACTATCGCTCACGCGAACATCGCGACGTCGATGTCAAAACAGAATATCGTTCAGCCCTAATATACTCAATTTTTTCTTTATTGTTTTACAGATTGATCCATTTGCATTTCAGGTACAAATCCTTGAACGTCATAGATTTAAACTATTTTTTTTAAATGTAAAAATGCGTCTAGAAAAATGCTTTGCGATTCATTTGCAGCTCAACTGGAGAGCTCAAAAAGCAATTCTGGCATATGAATTATTTAGAGCTGAGAAAAAAGAGATTCACTACCAAAATGTCTATGACTTTTTCATGACTTTCAAGGTTTTAATAATTAGCATTGCCTATTCCAGGCCTGGAAATCACAATTTTAAATTTCCATGACGTTTTCTATAACCACGAGAATTCTAAATGTAATTCTAATGTTAAGTCTGTGGAGCCCGACAGAGAGTTCTAAATTTAGTCATGAGATAAAAGCTTCTAGCAAGATTCATGTATTAAAAGCAACACATTACTATGCTATAATAATACTAACTAACTAAAGTTTATTCACAAGGAAATGATGCGTGAACATCATTTTACATCCTTTTAAATCTGCACTGTAGTTTAAAGCTAGAAAACGGCAAGCAGCTCTGACCTAAAGGTAAAAGTAAAACTACATAGAAAAGCATGAGTTATGAAAATCTGCTCCACAGCTTTAACCCTTCAGCAGCGCATCTGAGGAATAAAGTGAGACAGAAAGAGAGTAATACCTGCTTCCCCTCGCAGTGCCTTTTCCACGGCGACACCTCGCTCCTCTAACTGCCTCTGTTTCTCTTCCACCTGCTCCAGCTGCCTCTGAATGATCTGAGGAATCAAAAAGCAGCTTCTAGTTAATTTTTTAATTTCACACTCTATTCTTCTGCATGGTGATGGCTGAAATGCAACTTTCTGACAACCTCATGCGAAAAAGCCATTAATATGCTTTCACCTGAGCTCTGTGGAGTCTCTTGAGCTCCTCTTGCTTGGCCTGCCTCCGTGCAGCTTTCTGTACTCTTCTTGTCAACTTGGCATTGAGTTCCTCCTCTGTGTACGTTTTCTGCAATAGGAATTTCAAAAATCAGATCTAGCATTCCTGTAGGCTGTGTCCAGGTCAGTTGTAGATAGATCCTTGTCTGGCATCGCATGGGTTTGTGTAATAGATGACTAAGTCTAAAACAAAGCCTAATGCCAACGCTAGGTAACTACTACAACAGACTGAAGTACAGTACTTCTGACTTAAATTTCTAAAGCACATCTAGATACAATTTTGTCAGTATAATAAAGTCATAATAAAGTATATCACAAAACAAGTAACTTTTTTATCACAATAATGGTACTCTGTGTGTGTTTTTGCAGGAAACTAAAAAATATATTAATTAAATTCTTTATTATATCAAGTCCTCCATTCTCCAAAATTATTCATAAATTTACTACAACTGAAGTTATCACAAAAAATAAATAGAGTTGTCTGTGTATTTTATGAATATGTATACACAGTGTAATACAGACAGAAAAAAAACATTGACTGAAGAGATTCTGTAAAGAAAGTCTAGTAGAAGCTATGAAATAAGAAAATAAAAGCTGCATGTAAACCATCGAGGTACACAGGATAGAAAACAGTATGCAAGTAAACAGCCAGAAAGCCTTTTGAGAATGTCATGTGACGCAGTTACATCGTTCAGCAGAAAGGGGGCGCTTTAGCCTTCACCATGCTGTAGAAATACTGTTAGTAATACAATAAAGCAAACATATTTGGACCAACGATAAGGGGTTAGGCGTGACGGTGTGATATGACATGCGAACAACGGGTAGACCAATGGGAATGAATGAACACACTACCTTTGTGGCGTACGATCTCTTGAACGCCAATGCATGAGGTACATAAACAGACTTAGAAAAATAAATTAAAAAAGAAAACAAACAAAACATATATTATGCGATTAGATGGGTTAATGTACAATTAAACAAAATCAGGATTCTACGGCAACACACAAACACAAGACTTCACATTTAAGGATGCTGGGATGAGTGTAAAAGTACAAATTAATGTGTTTTGTGCAGCACGTTTAAACTCAGGGTCCAAAATTAACACCAACCAACCAAAACTGATCTCATGTGGCAACACAGACACTACATGAGATATTCATCAAAATATAAAAATTGTGGCAAAAAGTTAATTTTGGACATTTTGGAGTAGGGCTGGGCGATATATATCGCCCAGCCCTATTTTGGACTAAAGGATTACTCTAAAAGACTTGATAGAGGGTAAGAGTACATGCTAAAACATTACTGCATCAGTAACTTAACCAAAGACAAATTTGCCTGGAAAAAACAACACTAAACAGTCTAAAAAAAATACTAATCAGGACAAACAGAACTCACGAATGTACCTGTCACAACCACAGCTTTATATCCACAACTAGGCTAGTCATGAAGCCAGATAAACACTATTGGACAAATACTACTTTGTTTTAATTCCATAAATTAATTAACAATATGATTTTTTTGGTCCTCCAATCCTTAAAGCCTCAGTCTCTCTATTCACCTTCACACAAACACAGTAAGGCTAGATATACATAATTTCTTACAGGTTATGAGTGAAACAGAATGCTTTACAATATATTCTGATCCATTCGAACATGGTTTTACTGGTTTGTTGGCATAGTGTTGCACTCATGTTCTGTCTGAAAGCCAGTAGGTTCTAGCTGCTGTGCAATACATCACTGAAATACCTCTTCCTCTTTTCCCTTCTCCTGCTGCACATCCTTCATTTTCACAATCTTTTCTTTGACTCTTCTTTCATTCTCCCTCTCTTTTGACCTTTCATTGCCCTTCTCTGTTACTCTTTTTCCTTTTTCCTTCACCCTGTCCTTATGCTTTTCTTTGGATTTCTCTTGTTTAATTGTCTCTTTTTTCAAATCTGATACCAAGTCAAACAGGTCCACATGAAGCTGAGAACAGTAAAAGATTTCATTAACATTCAAGACTGCAGAAAAAAAACAAAACATATTTGGCTCTAATGAAAAAATAAGCTCTTTAAATATTATATACTTACATCACCCTTGGACTTCTGAGAGGATCGTTCCAGAACATCGTCACAGGAGAGATCAGAGTCCTCAGAAAAGCTGAGATTTCTTCTCAAACGTAAATCTGCATCAGTAAATTAGAGAGAGAACCTTGTTTAAGAAAACCAAAGAGACTTGTTTAAGTTAAACTAAACTTAGCAAAATTCAACCCATGAGGATCTGAAGTGAGCCGTCTTACTGGTCAGCATTTTCACAGACATGCTGTAGGATAAAGGCTGCTCCAAAAGATTTATTGATGTCTCTTAAGATAACTTGTACTGCCTAAATTCTAATGTAGCATCACAAATATACTTTCTGTGGAAAAGAGAATCCTACGATAAACTGAAACAATTAAAGGAAACTATTTATTCAGTCAACACCGTCCATTATTAATGATCCTAGCTCAATCAAAAAACGTACACACAATATTTTGTGCAATGTACTTTCACGCTTATTCAAGGTATCACATTAACTTAGCAAGATGCTAACAGTAATTGAAAATGGTCACTAATAAGCTTTAATGAAGGTTATGATTCTGTCTGGCTATTTAGGATTTATACTGGATATTGGAAAACAGCACTAGCATAGACAAGGATGAATTCTGACCTGAGGACCTGTCCAGTGATGACTCTTTCTTCTTCCCCGAGTCTGCAGTCGTAGAGCTTGAAGGTGTGCTTGGGCATGACTTGTCATCTTTCTTCTTTTTGTCCTTCTTATAGCCAGAGAACACGGCCTTCCACAGGGACTTGTGTTTGGGTGGATTCTCTTCTGTGCCAGAGAGCCTTTCATTTTTGGCTTTCTTTTCTTTCTTGTTCTTGCGTGGGGAAAACAGTGAGCTGCGCTTCTTGCTTTTGCCCCCTGTTGAGCTTTCTGATGATGTGACAGAATTATCCAAGTTCTTACTGGTCGGTGTGGTGAAGACACGGTCAGGTAGTGGGTCTGTCTGCTTTTTGGACTCCAAAGCCTTCACTGCAGAGTCCTTTGGTGTGTTTGAGTGCTTTTTGTGTTTCCCCGTTGCCTCAGGAACATTCCAGGCTACTTTTGACACCGCACCCTTGGCAGCATCTGATTCTTTCATCTTAGTAAGCTGCTTGGCCATGGCATCCTTCAGGGCTTGGCTCTTCACAGACTTTTCCCGTGCTCGCATTCGCTCTTCTGCAATCTCCTTGGCTTTGGGAGAAAAATGTTGGGCACCCTTTGCTGTTCGGGAAACTCCACCAGGTATGTTGGGCTTGCCATTTTCCATTGCCAGCGCCAAGTGCAAAGGCGGTTTCTCCCGGCTGACCTTGCTGGTTGGCGGGGTGTAAAATTTTTCCAGACCACTTGTGTCCGGAGTGCGGTCATCGTATGTGTCTTCAACGTCGTCAGCAAATGGTATCTCGTCTACACACTCCACAAAAGACTTTCGGACTTCTTCACGCCGTGGTTTATTCGGTTCCTTTACCCTCATAACAACAGGTGGGTTAGTTCTAGTGTCTGGAACTGGAGCCATAACTGGTTTTGGTTGAGGAGGACTAACTGGAGTCTTGGGTTTAGTGGGCGGAGACACAGGTTTAGGTTCCTCTGTGGCTTCAAGGAGGTTGTCCCAGGACACCTGAGGCCTTTTGTTTTTGAGCGAAGCTGGCTCCTCATTAGGTGGAGGTGGTGGGGGACTGGAAGGAGGGGTTAGCATGGTAGAATCAGAGTTATTGTAGCTGTCACTGGCTGCTGTCTGACTGGTCGTCACACTTCCATTAAGACCCAACCCTGAACTGCTGCTCAAGTCTTTCTTCTCAGATCCATTACTCTTAGGTTCCACCGGAGATATAACCTGACCCTCCAAGGTAATGTTAATCCTTCGTATGATAGAACGGCCTGTGAAAGTGGGCTTCTGCTCTTCAGAAAAGTCCTCCGGGGTGTAAGCCTTTGGAGATGATGAATCAGGTGTTGGAGTTTTCACAATGCTCTTCTCCACCGCTGCTCTGCTTCGATCCAGTGGAATGAGTCCTAAACTCTTTCTGATCTCTGCACTCTTCAACCAGAACTCCTCAATGAGGTCTGTTTTCCTGATGGGGCTTTCCTCAGGAACTGAATCCTTCAAGGGTTCATTGGTTCTCTTTTCAGGTTTAGCCAAAGGTGTTGAAGTGACTGCTGGGACTGGCTGAGTCCTGACAGGGGAGCTTGTGGAGAGGGGCGAGGGTGGTTCAAGGCAGGGTTGTGATTGAGTACATATTGGAGATAAAGGATTACCTGCTGGGGAGCAGGCACAAGGCTCGGGCTGGATTGGAGATTTGGGAGACGCTGTCTCTGGTTGTGAAACAGGTTGGGAACAGATGGGTGATAGCGCAACAATTTGAGCAACAGGTGAACAGGGACTTTTAGCATCAGGGGGAACATTCGGTTTGACATTATCAGGTAGATAGGGTTCAGGGAAAAAACGTGTACCAGGAGATTTAACTAGAATTACAGGAGAAACTTCTTTCACCTGTAGAAAGAGAAAATGAATGGTAGAATTTTATAGTATACAGAGTCTTGTCTTTTTTAACACAAAGCAAAACAGTGAGGTCTTCGATATTTTGATACCACAACCTCATATTACCTCTTCAATGGGTAAAGCAGGTTTTTGGATCGGAGACAGCACAACATCCACAACCAATTCCCTTGGATTTGCAGATGTTTTCTCTGCGAGGAAAAATAAAATTGGCTCAAATACTGATGGACATCGAAAATCCCCTTGTGTTGAGATTTTAATCATCAAAGCCTGCATAATTATGAAGCAAGACATTGATGTAATGTGTTCAGAGAGACAAGTTATGCAAGTGCATGAACATTTGCAATCATCAGTCTCAAACAAATGGAAAAGGCATGAATTTATATGATTAGGTTATGATTACCAGTGCTAGAAACATGTCCCTGGCTCTCTGCTTTGCCATTATCCATTGGAAGCGTTACCACTTCATCTATGCAACGTGAACAAGCTTCAGCCTCTGCATCTGAGGGAATGTCCTCTGTGACATTAAACAAATTAAAACTGTGTGAAAGCCTGCTTAAAATACATGGAAATACATATTTTAAAAGTAACCATTTTGTCTGTATTAATTTCGGTAGACAATGTATTATTAAAAAAAGCATGAGTCGGTTGTGTTATTCAAATAAATTGCAAAAAAGTTAAGTTGAATAATCCTTTCATGGACAGCTGAAAGTAATAAGTACCTTGCATAAAACAACTTTATCTTATATTTGTCAGCAGGGGATGATATTTAAACATCAAATCTGTTAACTTAATTTTATTTAGCAAAGCAGTTAAAGGTATTTTCAGTTAATTAAATTCTATCAGTTGACTCTGTAACAAACCTTGATCTATTTCAGTGCCCGGCTCAAAGTCAGGACTACCTGCTTCTGCTTCTGGGTCATCCTCCTCTTCACAGTGCTCTGAGATCACAGGAGAGGAAAAATAAGATCAATATGTTGGGCAAAAGTCAAAAAAAAAAGGTAAAAATTGTTAAACTACATTTAAGCGTATTAGAAGACCTTCCATGTGCAGAAGGTGTAAGCAACAAAATAATGAATAATGTGTGCAAAAAAAGAACAAGCACAGAATGTATTAATCATGTAACTACTAAATGATGGTCTTGAGAGAAAATTAAAGTAAACCTACAATGAGTGCACATGACAAAATGTAGAAATAAACAACTGGTATTAGTACTTGAACACATGCAAGTATCCATTAACAGTCAAATGACTTGGGCTCAAAATCAGCAGCTGTTTAGAAGGGTTGATTAAAGAGTTGCGAATGAAATGCAATGACACCAAACTGAACATTACAAACATAAAAAGAGGGAGATTAAGCGGAGACACCCCCTTCCACACACCACCACTTTTTTTAAATATTGCACTTTTTTGCAAGCCTCAGAATAGTATGCAACCTTTTCAGTCTATTTTCTTCTTGCACATCTGTGACATGCTCAAGGCAGTTGTATCTTTTGCGTGTCCGCTCTCTGAACCACAAAAACACTCAGAAATGTTTTTAGTTATTTTTGGTTTAGACCTCTCTGTGGCCTTGCTCTGTACAAATGAAGTGTCTTGCAATTATGTCCCAACAAGCACTTTGTGTCCTCCACAGATGCACCACATGCATCCTAGAACAACAATTGCCTGTGTGTGTGACTTTAACAGTCTGTGCTGTGGTTTTACTTTTAAGTACATTTAATAATTTGTATTAATCCAGAAGAACGCTTAAGAAAACATGTCAGACGCATGCATTAGTCATTGTGTTTGGATTAAGCCGAAGGATAATAGCTATCACATCAGACACTGTCTGAACACTCAGCATGCAGTAGCGTCAACTTGTGTTTGCATGTGATGTTTTTACATGCAATCAATGTTCAACAATGATTGCAGTGGTGTTAATTGTTCATGCGCTGATGTGTGTATGTATTAGCGCTAATATAAATTGCTGGACTTGTTTTTCTTCTCTACCTCCAGACATCGAGTCCAACCAGGCTCTGACAGCCTCATGACGCATGGATTTGTGGGAGGGGGCTACAATTAAACCAATGAAAAATGAGAATGGGAACAAGTACATGAAATGCACAGACACAACAAAACATAAAAACGCATACATTCATGAATAAAACGAAGCAAGTCACAGAAAAAGGGGCATATTCATAGTTAGCAATGCCCTGATATCCACAATGTTGATGAAGTGAGATAAGGACACACAAAACATAGGAGAAAAAATATCTCAACCTGTAAAAGGTCAACATAATGTCACAGCAATGACAAAGCGTGATATATGAAAAGAATTAAAGCAAGATAAAAGACTGCAGAAAGAACAAAAAGCAAGCTAAATGCTGTTGTGGATGAAACCAGAGAAAGTTCACACTGAAAAGCTATCACACACAATCTCTTTTACACCTGGCAACATTCACCTCAAGTGATACAGAAAGTGAATATATATAATTTTAAATTTGCCATAATAATCGTTATATCATATATATGATTTATTTATTTATTTTTTAATAAAAACTCAGATTAACTGTGTTACTAATTTAGTCTTTTTAAAGATTCTCATTAAGCGAGTGCTATAGCAGATGACGGCAAAGGCAATCTAAACGTAAAAACAGAGGAAAGAGCATGTATATTAAACTCATAATATTGACTGATATTATGAAAACAGAAAAACCATCTTCTACCCCCCAAAAGCCCCAGGGTCCAGGTATGACTCCTCCACGTGGGGTTACCTGTGGAGGAGGTGGGCTGTGTGAGCTGGGTGTTGATTAGCGAGGGCTGAGAGCCTAAGGGTGACATCGAGTGGCCCTCAACCAACCCCTCAGCTTGTTTCGGTGTCCAATGGTTATCCATCTGGATGTCTAGAGGGTCTACTGGATGTATGAATTGCTGGATTTGCAGGTTCCTAGCTGCATGGTGGCATTACGGGTAGCCATTAAGGTGACAATCATTTTGCAGGATGAATTGGCGAGTCCATTAGCACATCAGGAACAGAAAATCCAATTTTTTTTAAAAAAAAAAAAAAAAAAAAAAAAAAAAAGAAAAAAGTAAAAAGGTCCAGGTCACAAAAAAGCCCCCATGTGCAGCAAAATGAGATTCAGCAGCCACAAAACAGTCAGACAAACACATTGAAGAAGACAAAAAGAAAGACATGGTTTAGAATAGACTGTAAAGTGGAAAGTTAGCACATACTTTAGAAAAGTAGCATGCATTAGAACAGGCTCCTTCACATATGACAGCAATTTTTAAAAAGCAACAATCAACACAGCAGGTGCTTTCACACTTGAGCTTTTGGTGCGAACTTAAGTACACTTGACGTCGGTGTTCAGTTCATTTAGGTGGTGTGAAACGGCAAACTGTGTCTAAATCAGCTTAAAACTGAAGTCTGGATTATGGTTCATGTATAGATCACAGCCATGATGATTTAGTGAACAATTTGATCCTTAATGTAGGCCTATTATGCATTTGTTATACCATCTCATCGCAGAAATGTAATACTTTTGCAGCAAACACTAATGCTGTTTTCTGTGTATTAAATGAGCTTACCCAAAACTGAAACTTCTGTCATCACGTACTCACCCTCATGTTATTCCAAACATATATGCACTGTATGGCCTAATTCCATGAAACAAAAGGAAAATAAGGGAATGTCTGTTTTGTCTATGACACAAGTCATTGGTTTCCAAAATGGTTTTGTTACTACTAATATTCTTAAAAACATCCACAGATGTTAGTCATACGCATTTTTGGGTGAACTATACCTTTAAGGTTTGCTAAAACAACAATAAAATCATTAATAAAATAGCGACTCTAGTCTAGCACCTTCTCTACCTGTTACAGCGATAAACGGATGCTGCTAATATTAACAGTGGTACTCGTGTTAAGCTCAATTTCAGACCAAGTAATCAAAGCAACTGTGAAAACACCCTTAAAAATCTCATTCGCAGCACGCCAATTCAACCCCAAACAACATTACAGAAAAAAACACAGCATTAATTATAAAAGCTTCACAGCCTTAATAAATTAAAACACATCTAGAGCTAATAGAAAAAGATGAGAAAAGCAGGAGAAACAGGCAAATTGTGTTAGCTCAGTAATGTTTTAGTTACTGATGAAGTTTTGAGGTATTGACGTGGGCATCCACAGGCATCACTACCTTTAAATATACCCGTATCCTCTTCATGAGCGAGATTCTCCAACCAAAGACCTGACTGAAGCTCCCTGTCCCAGGGGAAATACTCTCCCGCTGTCATCCCATACAATTACCCCAGCACACGCACATCCACACAGACACACGGTGATGGAAAAGACAGAGTAGAGGATCAAAAGACAAGAGACAGGCAAAAGATGGGGAAGAAATAATATTGTCACAGAACAGGATGACACAAGGAACCTCCAATAACATTCAGAGACTGAAGTACTGAGGACTTCAATAGTTGTATAAGCTACAGAATGGATTTGATTTGAGTGATTTACTTATTTCATGGAGTTAAAGCAATGAACTGACAAAATATGGCAAATCTTTGGAATCATGTCAAATAATACAACTGTTGTCTACATATTATACTATGGCATTGTTCAGTCTTTGATTCTGATTGGTTAACGGTTGCTGCAAGCTTCGTAATTGAATAATTTAAAAGATTAGGCCAATTCTTCCTTAGCTATATGTTAGATATATCAGTATATGTAAAATAGTTTGACTTGTTTGAAAGTTTGTGTCAAAGAAAGTTATAAAAGGTTCTATTTATAAAGGAGAAATACACAAAGCACAGCTGGAAAGGAAAGACTAGTTCATTTGCAAGAGATGCTGAAAATGCATAAGGTTGAAAAGGCTAGTAACAGTGGCACATTAGTATAAACAAGTTTAGAATCTGTGAATGATTCAGCGTCTCACTGATGAGATATATCAGCGTAAAAAAAAATTATATATCGGGGGCTGAAGCTCTGGGGTTAGAGCAATCTCTTGGGAAATCTTTTGTCTTACATTTTTCATCAGAAAGAGTCATACTCAAAGAGAAAATGTAATTTCAGAAGTTCTCTGTGCATATGAGACAGCAGACAACCCTGGTGAACATATAATATCTAATCAGGGGAGCTAGATGCCACATACATAAAGATGATATGAAGTGGACAGAGGAAATGAGACTCTGCAGAGCAAACACATTACAGTCTTTCTATTCCTTTAAAATCATCTTCCAAAAAGAAAAAGAATATAAGCTACTTCAGGTTTTCCTTCTAAAAATCAAACGAACCGCCGTCAAACAGGACATTCTGTCCAGGACATCCATCTACATCCAATATTCATTGTGTAGAGAGACTTTCAATACCCTCACAAGTACGAAGAATCTAACACCACTGACGCAATGCTTACCATCACTCGATTCCTCTTCTTCGTCCTCCTCATCTTCATCTTCCTCATCGTCCTCCTCCTCTTCATCCTCATCCATCTCTCCATCTCTGTCATGGAGGCCATCTTCATCATCTGCTGCTCCAGGGTCGCTTTCTCCCTTTAGTTTAGCATGGAGCTCCACCGCCTCTTTCCAAGGAACCCCACCCAGATCAGACGGGCCGGCCGCTTCCGGCTCTTCATCCTCTTCCTCCATATCAGACTCTGAGCTGCTGTAGGGATGGATAAGGGTGTAAAAATCACCAAATGGCACCTGGTTGCTCTTTTTACTCACAAAATAAAAAGTTACCTGGACTACAGTTCAAAAGTTTGGGGATCGGTAAAAGTTTTAAATGTTTTTGAAAGAAGTCTTGTCTCTTCAGCATTTATTTGATTAAATATACAAAAAATATATATATATTGTGAAACATTATTAACATTTAAAATAAATAACAGTTTTCTATTTGAATAGAAAGCTCAATTTTTAGCACCATAAGAGTGTCCGGTATTATTTATATTTCCGGTATGGTTAATATTTTTGTGGAAACTGCAAAGCAATGGTTTAAAAATATTTTTAATGGCCACAATTGATGAATTGAATGCATCCTTGCTAATTAAAATAATCATTGCATTAAAAAAAAATTATAATAATAAAAAAAAAAAAACTTATAGAAAGTTTGAAATAACATGACTAGTGAAGATAGAATAAAATGCCCGCCATTTATATAAAAAAAATAATAAATAAAATAATGGTAACACTGTGTTATGTAATGGTAACTCTAAGGTAATTTAGAAAGCCCGTCTTTGTAACTACAAGTCACTTTTTTTAAACAAAATACCATTTGCTAAATTAAAAAAACGTTTACTTTAGCTTCTGCATTAAATTGTTATTTTGCGCCTTATTTCTATCATGTGAAACGGGAATAGCATGGAAAATTTTAATTAAAAACTGCAAACACTGTTGTCACACCTTTTAATTACAGCAAAATTATATCAGTAACGTACTAAGGAATACTAATGAGCAAGCACCGTTTTCATTACATTATGTATTATATCATGTAAAGGCTGAAGATTACTAATAATTAGCGGTGCTCACATGAAGGAAACACACTAGAACGGAGCAACAAACACGATATAGTGATGAGAGGGATACCTGGATCCCTCCTCAATGTCAGTGGCTTTGTCCAGCACACTGCTGAGGTTGTGCTCGGCCAGCGTCTCCTCGGGCACCTCCTGCAGCTCCTCCTCCCTCATCATAGATAGACGATAGTTCTCCAGCTCGATCCTTTCTGGAGTCCCTTTAAGACGTTTGGCCACGCTAGGCTCTGTAACCCCGTTCACCTCGGTCACTGTGAGGGACAGAAAAAAAGAAGATAAGGGCCAGCTTGTCATGGTAGTAATTAGTAATTCATCTTAATGAATTGTTTATTTGGTTAAAGCTAAAGCATTAGATGTCAATCTAGAGATGTATAAAGATGAATTATTTCATTATTTCTTTTAAGGTTGTTTTACTGCACAAGGATTCATTTCCACTCAGACAAATAAGACAAACACAGTCAAAGTGATAACGCTTTAACTTTATTTGCACAAACAATATTCGGCCTTCACGATTCCACATATATTCTAGATTTAAATAGATTTTAATATCATGCTGTCATTAAAATACTAAAATGTGTCCTTAAATAATAAATACAAGTTATGTTACCTTGCCTTTTTCCCTTCCTATTAAAGCATCTCAGATAAATGAAGTAAATGTTGTTTTAATATTAATGAACTTTTTTAACGTGTATGACTAATATGTCTATCCAGTGAAGCAAATCACAAAACCCAAATCAAGCCGGTGAGAACATTTTGTGCATGTAATAAAAAAAAAAAAACATGACTGTGATGGTGGAAGTGGTTAGAGGAATGAAGCGTGTAATCCATATAAAAAGAATCTGTTGAAAAAAAAAAACACTTCACCCGTAACTGAGTTTTGACTGATGTGTTCAGAACTCACTGAATAACGAATTCGCCTCATATAGTGATTATGTAGTGACAGACCTCATGAATAAAATAGTGTGTTGTGTTCACTTGATGCATATCTATAATTCCAGACAAATCTGACCTTATCACCCAAACGCTCGAGGAATACTAAAAACAAAGGAATTAAATAATATTCTTAATCTGTAAAAATAAAAATTATTATGATAAATATATTAATGTTACTAAAACTTCTCAATAAAACCAGTATAACCACTTTAAAACACTTTATATATTTCATCCTAAGTTTTGCCGTTTTGTATTGTAAATCATTTTCAGTGATACACACATGACAGATGCCACGTGCAGTGGTGTTAGTACAACGCAGAGGAGAATTAAGAGGTGAACAAACACTGGGACAGAGATGCAAGGACTGATGGGAGTGTAGACCAATCATAGGCACAGATGCAGGCACTAGCTCAGCAACAAGCTGCTCTGATAGGAGAGGGGAAAGGTAAAGCTTACAGAGTCCACCAATCACAAGCACTACGTTACAAAAGGTGCACAGGTCAGAAATTACAATCACAAACTTAAACAAATCTATACAGTGAAGGACAGAAAGGAGAGCAACAAAAACAGGCAATAAAGAAAGAGTAGTTATAACACATGCAGGCAAAAAAGGTTAATTATTATTACACGTAATATGTTATTTGATTAATATAAGCTTTCTAAGTCACTTCGCACATTTTAAAAGCTCTAGATTAAAAGCATTTCATTAATTAACAGCAGATAACGCACTTAACCCGTATGCTTTTTTGCCCGGATGGTTTACTCATGAACAAAAGAAGAGGCTGCACCACTAGGAATATTACACATGTTAAACACAGCCAAGTAGTTAACAATGAGTTAATCATTTGTGACATCATCAGGGGTACACAACACAAGCACAATATCACTCAAAATCACAGCACGTGCGGGCAGGAAGTGCCCTGATTAGCTCAGAGGCTGCAAGGGGTGGGGGGTCATGCTAGACAATATTGAGCAGGATGTTGAGAGTAAAGCAGGAGAGCAGATAAACGCAGTAGGCAAAGAGGAAAGGAGAATCTAAGGGATTGTGTGCCACCTGGTGGCGAGTCCAAGACATGGCTCGTCGCAACGAGCGCAGGGTGCCCCCTAATCCTCGAGAGAGGCACAGGACGGGGCCTAAAGAGGAAAGGCGGGTACCTGAGGGCCGGCGTTCCACAGGGGCCTGAGAAGTTATGGCTTGGCCTGGGGCGTCCACTGTGTTGGGGGAAACCGCCAACACCTGGGGCTCCTATGATCACAAAAAATAAAAAAACATAAATAAAAAATTTGCTTTTTTGATATTGCATCATAAATAAAAAAGTTAAAACAGTATGTACAGTGTTAGAAAAACAACTACCTGGAGGAAAAAAAAAAAAAGATTTTCCCTCAAACAGACACACAAAAAAGTCAGTACCTTGCGGTTTATGGGAGCAGCAGCAGCAGGTGCAGGCCGTTTTCTCTGTGCCAGACCAGAAAGTCGGTAGCAGTAGTGCGGTTTACAGTAAAACTTCCCTAGAAGAGCAAAAATAGATACAAATGTATTTCATTAGCATTGGTTTCAGGACATAAAACCTGAAATGAGGTGATTTATCAAATGCGAAATGCAACAAAAGAGGTTGATTTCAGCCTAATTCGCATATCTGTAACTACGCCATGTGGGAGGACACAAAATGTCTCATAGCTAATAAAGAATCATTGATGATACAGAGAAACAGTCTCTCGGTCTCATACAACAATATCCCATTGTGTTGGTCACAAAGAACATCTCATGACAGCAAACCATGAGCAAGCAGGAAATTAAAGAAACGGCATACTTTAATCAGAACAGCTTTATAAAGCATGATTTGTGATAAAATAATGGTAATTTAACTTGCTGCATGAATAACATGATCAAGCGGGATTTCATTTCCACTTGGATTTCATACCGTCCTCAACATCGAATGCGTAGGAGGACAGCCGGAGGGTGGTGCCGCAGTAGTCGCACTTGAAGCAGCTGCGATGGAAAAACTTTCCCTCTGCGCTGAGACGCTCCATCACATACACACGCTTCCGACAGAAGAAACACACATCGCTGCCTCCGATATTCTGTGGGAACTCCTTCCGCAAGGAACCCTGCAGAGAGAAGAGAGACATGCTTGTACTTTTTTTTTTGTTTTAAGAGAAAGCAAGGAGTGCACCTAAGCGCTTAGAAATCTGCAAAAAGAGAGACAGCATGCACCAAAATAAGTGGTCAGTAGTTTCCAAAGACACTAAAATAAAACTAACTAAAAATATTTCCCAACATTGAAATTAAATCCTTTAAAATAAAATAGTGCTGTCAAACAATTCATCGCGATTAATCGCAAATAAATTGTTTTGTTTGCATAATATGTATGCGTGTGTGTATTTGACAATATGTACATGTTTAAAGGTCTATATTACATTCATATAATTATAAACAAATATATTTAATATATAAACAACATTTTCCTGAATCATAAACATGCATATTTATATATACCATAATGCATACACACAGCACACATACATATACATACATTATGTCATTAAAGGAAAAAAAAAATAGAATAATAGTTGTGACAGCACAACAATAAAACAAATAGTTTTAAAATTTAGAATATAAATCTGTAAAATTTATAAATTCTAAAAATGAAAGATTTAGAAATATTAATTACAATATTTAATTTAAAAGTTTACAAATTGTATGTATGTATATACAGTATCTCACAAAAGTGAGTACACCCCTCACATTTTTGTAAATATTTTATAATATCTTTTCAAGGGACAACGCTA
>JAUMHR010074795.1:0-15997 GCA_032361145.1 Enteromius fasciolatus | reverse complement strand
AACTGCTCAGAGTAGTGTTCTAGGGATATGTTAAATTATATATTTGTGTGTTTATATATATATATATATATATATATAAATTGTATAAGTTAGTATGTATGAGTGTGTATATATATATATATATATATATTATTTTTTTATTTATACAAAAATGTTACATTTTTTACATTTATCCTTTTTTTTATGTTTTATACAATGAAATGGGACATATATTATATATAATATGTAGTTTCTCTCCATCTACAGATTTTTAAAGAAATTAATATTTTAATCAACAGATTAATCAAAAGTAGCAATGAAGAAATTGATTATGTGGCTGTAGTTTTGAAACCTCTATTCTTCATAAATCCTGAATACAGGACTGCATTAAAATACTAGTTCCTACTTGGTAAAATGGTGACCCCAAACGTTTTAATGTATAAACCTATACGTTTTACATTTACATTTTACTTTTGCTTTTGTGACGGAAGTACAATACAAATATGTATTCAACATTCTTCATAACTCACACACACACGCATACACGAGTTAAAGAAGAGTCTCCCATCAGCTCATATTTCTACTCTGTAGTCTGACTGAGCTCTTTATTGATGCTGCTATTCATAGACTCTCAGAGAAAGGTGAGCTGTGTGTATTGCGAGTAACGTCTCTCTGTCAGCTTCTCTGCCATTCTCATCGTCAATCATACTCATTCTAGCTGCCAATATCTCACGTTTTCTTGTAATTAACACAATGTTGGAATGTTGATGGCATACTGTGAGAGGTGTGTGTGTGTGTCTGCTGGGGGACTGAGGGGAAGACATGGTGTTTAATTAGTTTAGGTAACGCACCAGTGCTCTGTGTTTAAACTACCTGATTCATGGAATTCATTGATTCACGTGGCTGTTTGCAGCCTGCATTTCACAAGCTGTTGCCCCATGTGCACACCAACCAATTAAAAAGTAAGGGTTATGACTTCCTGTTGTCTGTTTTCATTTAGGATGAGTTGGCGAATTAAGGTTATGAATAGCTTCGGTTTTTTGTTGATGGGAGTGTTAAAAATAGCATTACTGGTGTTTTGAAACATACTTTCATACATTCTTTTTATTTTTAAGTAATTGCTTATTTGGCTTTTCCATTTTTTTGTCTTTATGGGGCAGTTTCCCGAACAGGGTTTAAGACTAGTCCTAGATTAAAATAAATGCCAAGAGCTGTCTAAACTGGAAAAGGCTTGCACTGAGATATCTTAAAAAACATCATTGCCATTGTTTGGTCTTAAAATGCTCGCAGATAATGCATTTTTGTAAGACATTTTTCTAAAAATGCTTTAATGTCCTAAATTAGCCAAGGTCTAGTCCTGGCTTAATCTAATTCCTATCCGGGAAACTGGCCCTATATGTCTAAAAATAGTAGATTTTGTTTATTAATAAAATAAGTAAGTTAAGAAATGAACTTACTGTAAATGCTAAATGTTTAATCGTCTGGCATAAACTGAAAATATGCTAGTAATACACTTACAGTATATGGCTCTCTACATCAATATTGATTATTTTAATGGCTTCGCAATGCAAGTACCATAACAAAGTATGTGAAGACATTAATATGCTGCTCCTGTATGTGTATGCTCTTATAGGCCGGTTTTAAAGCACGGCACTCAGTTTTATGAAATATGTAGTATTTATATAATATATAGTGACCCTGATTAACAGTTGAAGACCCAAAACATTTTTACACCCACCAATGAAAACGAGTGCTGCATTTTGTGTTTTAGTCACATGCCATTGCCAAGACCACATTACAAAGCAGCGGAGCAGTTCCTTCAAAGCAAATTAGCATGAATATTTTTAATTCATCCATTTTTAATCTCTCCTCTCCGAGTTGTTCATTTCCTTTTTTTCTTCTCGCAGTCTCACTAACGCACACAAATGTACAAATGTCCTTTAGAGCAGTCGATGCCACGATTGTCTTTTGTTCTTAATTCAGTTACGTTATTTTCCGCACATTTTTTGTCTGAATATAGACATTCGTAAGCTGATTTGTGCAAATACATAGACATTAGCGAGATCTGCGTACAAGAAAATGACAGTCATGAATGATTAACGCTTCTATTAAGCAGCACTCTATCCCTCCTCTAAAGACTTATTAATATTAATGAGGCTTAAGTCCTCAGTGAAAGCCGAGGGTTCGGCATCAAATGAATGTGGAGGCAAGTCAGGCACTTGAAGCTGGTCTTGACTAGGCTCTTTGCTTCAGATGGTCTCTGAGCCTCTCTTTAGTAGCTCAGTCACGGAAAAGGATGGTGTCAGTGCGTGCTTCACAGAATTGATCTCGGATCAGTCATGAGGAACTTTTTGAACTTTTATATCAGTTTTGATGTTTTGTTTTTGGAGTAATTGACTATTACTGATTATTTATCGTTATAAATAAAACATTCAGAATTTAAATATATATATATAATATAGGATAATATACAATATGTATTATAGACTAGACTATATAAAAAATATTTTTACTGTTTTTCATCATTTTTTTGGTGAGGTTGGGGTCAGCGAATGTCACATGCCACTTAGAAATGAAGTTGCAACCAGCCATGAGTTTGTTTCACGACATAGACCAAAGCCTCAGGAAATATGGCCTAAATACACACACTCAGGTACACACACCCCGTCACTGACAGCGTCCACGATGAAAATCTTCATGAATAAATGATACTGAGCCTGATAGAACCTTCTCTCCCATCAGAGCTACAACACTTGTCCAGTACGACACAGCCTTTCCACAAAGTCACATGTCTATTTACAGAAGAGCATTCAGCTCGACTCACTCAACCACAAACTCCAATTTTAAACCGGATGCACCACTTTCAAGTCCCTTGTTCCTTTCTTTCCTTGCTTAAACACTTGTTTGCTTGGCCGAAGTTCAAAACCAAAGGCCCTCTTTTCTTTTTTCCCCCTCTTTTCAGGCTTTATCGCAGCCAACCACTGGGACATTTAAGAGCAAATAAAGCGTTTAGTGTGCAGTTTATGCAGCAAGAAACAAGTCATAAGCTGAGTTTTATCAAGCCCATAAATTGCATCTCGGTGTGAATTTGGAACGTGCTTGAATCATCTGAAAAGACTCCAATCCCGGTAACAAATCACACCTTTCATCCTCCTGCTGCACACTTTCATTACAGCTACCTAATTATGCGCAGCAATTGAGTGCGTGAAAACCCTCAGAGGACAGGAAGTACATTCCCCATTTGGACCTGAGCATGCTGGTGTTAAGCAATAGCTTTTATGCATTAGTTAAGGAAAGCAGCACACAATAACAGTTTTTACCTGGCATGGTGGCCAGGTGCACTCTGGGTAAGCAGCATCCTGGCAAGGCTACGGCTTTTGAAAAAAAATAAAAGCATGCATTAAGAATGAAGCCACTTCCTGTTTGTCCCTGAGCCCCTTTTAAGACATGACACTGGCCCGTGGCTGCGAGTGTGTCTGTGTGCATGTGTCCGTGTAACTCAAAGCCAAACAACCCGTGAGAACTCTGAAGATCTTCTCAAGAAGTTCACGTTCTCGTTCCGAGGCCGGAATCCAGACAGTCACTTTTGTAATGATGGTGAAATTGCAGTTGGGCACAAATTGCAGCTCTGGAACCAGTAGCTGTGTGGCGGAGGAGGCTGTCTGCTGGGTCAAACAAGGCAGCGCTTTCACCTCCGAGTGGGCGGACGAGACTTTGAAGTATTGAGTCAGTGCGAGAGATATTTATGCTCTATGAATAAAGCCCATTTGATGTCTGTAATGGCTAGTCAGAACAGCATCGCGCTCGGGGCGAAGCTGGAATCTGACGCCTGGACTATTATCACATGAGCTGATGAGATTTAATCTACAGATGAAAGCACTGCCGCCAGTGTATTCTCCACCATGCTTTCATTTATTTACTTGATTGGTTTATTATTTAGAGCATAAATAAGAGGGATGCATCTGTAAGGCTATATCCGTGTGATCCGTGAAGGAGATGTGAACCTGTTGAATAGTGGTACAGCTTTATGTGATGTAAAGTAAAGACTGCGTACTAGTTCTAAATATTCATACTATGCAGTGTGCGTAAATGTTTCAAATGTTTCATATAGGTGATGTTGTAGTGTTAACGTATGCTTTTTAAGTCATATGCAGTATACACATGCATTTTGATCATACCCACGTTGTGTTCTGGCAGTGGGTCTGTGTCATTTCAGCAGTTTATTTAGTTTTCTGTGGTTAGTTTGTCTTAGTCGGCCCGATGCTGACTCGTACCGATATGGATATATTTAGCATTCCATTCTTTCTCTTATGGTCCCAGTCCTCTGTTCCCAAGCAGCAATAAATGATTCATATACCTCCGCCCTAAGGTTCACTAGTGACACACTTACTTTACATCCTAACCGATTAATGTCCACTAAACTCTCCTTGATGCGCTGAACGACTGCACCTCCCACACCCCACCGCTCTCAGATCAGTAAACAAGCATACTTAGATGATGCTCTTACTTTGATCATGTTGGTTTTACTTCCACATGACCGCACACAAATGGTTTATTGATTGTGTATGTAGTGGCTGTGCTGTGCATGTGGCCTTCTGTCCGTCTCTCTCTTCTCTCTCTGTGATATTTGGATCTGGAGTAGGCCCAGGGCTGAGCTTCTCTTGGGCTTTAACAGCACAGAAGGCTTTTTGGCACCCAGAGCCAAGGTCACGCTGAGTGGCCATATTGTATTTTATGAGAGGGTGGGCTGCTCCGAGTGCTAAAATGGCCTCATGTTAGATTTATTGCCTGTGGCAACAGCATGCAGATCTGCTGCAGTCTTGACTGGAGAATTTTAATGTACTATGCGACTTTAATAGGATAGGAAGTTGCCACAATGAGTTTTACTGATATCTAATAAGAAGCTATTAAAGTGAAACACAATGCAAGGAACAATTATCTTTTAAAAGGCTTCTGTTTAAAAGGTCCATTTGGAGACCTTTAACTAGTTAAGGCTCACACGTGTTTAATTTCCTAATTATGTCTTTGTGTTATGCAGATATGTATTTGGGTCTTCCCTGATGTTTTTGTGTTAAAACATTTTAAGCGTTCCATATTTAAAGGGATAGTTCACACAAAAATGAAACTCCCCTTCACATCATTCCAAACTTATATTGAGTTACAGTATATTTACTCAAGCATTCAAAAACATTATTAAACTTAGTATGAGAAAGTATAACACTTTTGTACGATGTGTAATTATACATTTAATTACTGAGCAATATTAATTAGCTACATTACCATTAATTGTTTTGTAAATCGTGTAATATATATCATATATTTTTTCAAAATGATGAATCATTCACTAAATGAATCAATCACTAAATGAATCAGTGAATTATTAATTGACTCTTCCTCTCTTGTTTCAGGTGACCCCAGTGGCCGGACCACCAGAAGGGGGCACCAGAGTGACCATCCGTGGAGTGAACCTAGGCCTGTCCTTCTCAGACTTGGTCAAAAATGTGCAGGTAGCAGGAGTCCAGTGCACCCCACAGGAAAATGGCTACATCATCGCTGAACAGTGAGTGTCTGTAGAGCTGCAAAACTCAAGTGAATTCATGCTGTGCAAGTCTGTCGAGATTAGAAAAAAACTGGTTTAGCTTATCTTTAATCTTCCTCAAAATAGCAAGAGCTGGAAAAGATAATGTCCTACATTACACATACCGAGAAGCTGTTTCAAGGGGGAAAAAAACACCTCAGGTTTTCATCCAGTTCACTTTAAAGCACAGCAGCATTGAGTCCATTAAACATCTCCAGGATCTAGTGAACACTGCTTTGATGTCACAAGCGTAAAGCGACCAATCAGGGCTATGTATGACAAGCAGGGTTGGTCATGGCCTTCTCCTTTATGCTCGATTGAGTCCGTCTTATCTGACAGAAACATCTTAACAATGGCAGGGTAACATTTCTATTTGATGAGCTGGTTGTCAGCAGTGACCAGGGCTCATGTGAGGCAGAAACATGCCCTAATTAGAGTCCACACAGACCTGGTTGGTTTCTGTCTGCAGTTGGTCCCATTTTTCAGCATCTGTTTGTGTTTATCCCTGCGATTGTGTCATTAACCCTTTCTGTAAATATCCTTACGCCAGGATTTCATCATTATTATTACATCTCCTGGGGGGAAATTTAGCTAGAGAGGCTGAAACGTGATGATTTGTAGTAGTAGTTTTTGCTAGGATATGCATAAAAATAGCTGCTCTTAGCTTTTTTGTTGACTTTTTTTCCATTTGATAAAAAAAAAGAAAGGCAGAAATTGGGTTAAAAGGAGAAATGCCATTTCTGCAGACTAGCATTACAAAATTGCAAAAATAATGTCTGGTTTAAAACAGGTTTCCTTTCAAACACTCCTCTCATCTTTGATTGGCCAGACACACACCCTCAAACTTACATCACCGGTTGAGCTGTTGCTGTGTCAAGCTTGTCAGAATCCACAAACAAAGATGTTTTGAAATCTCCACAGTGTTTACGCTTTCATGAACTCATCCTACTGTACATGTTTAGTTATAGTTGTCTCTGCATGTTAAACTGTAACAGAAGAATGTATATTAACATCAAAATAATTTCATCTTTAAATTACCCAGATGTATTTAGTGCTCTTTATTCTTCACGCAATATTAAACCCACACTCCTTATGATATGTCGCTCTTTAATGGTACATCTCAGAACTGAGAGCTGGCTGCATATTATTGAGATACTATGAATATTTTGAATAGTCCCACTTTATATTAGGTGACCTTAACTACTATGTGCTTACATTTAAATTAATCATTTGATACAATGCACTTATAGCATAAATACGGTTTACACAAAGTTTATATATATTTCTTAAATATGTGGTCACATCTGTAACTCATTTCTGAAATTACATTTACTGTATTATTACACCGTTGACCCATCCCCTAGATTCTATTTTGGGTTTTATTTAAATTTTAGTTAACGTTTTAGTAATGTGTTGTTTTTATTCATTTTTGTTTTAAATGCCTAGATAAAATAAATTTAAATTATATGTAAATGTTTAATTTTTTTATTTAAAAGAATTCATTTTATTTCATTTAAAGGAACAATATTTTAATTTTAGTTGACTGTAATAGCCCCGCTACACACTGGGTTAGTAGGACCCATCAATCTTTATTCTTGAGAGACGCAGACGTCAGCATTAACCAGATCTAGTTCAACAAAATGTCTTATGCAATTCTACATTGCATTAAAACTCACCCTGACCTTATAGTACACAGGAATTCTAAATGCTAGGCTTCTAAGCATTCAAACCATTATGCTGTAAGGCTGTATAAATAGCATGTAGCGTCTGCGTTCAGGTGGAGTATGTCTCCACAGCGCCTCTCTTTGTCGATGAGGTGGGGACAGACGGAGCGAGGGGGAAACGTGTGGTAATTGAAATGCGTGGCGTGCTGCTGGCTGTAGGAGGGAGATTTGTCAGCCCTTCTCTCTTCTGACAGCAGTTTAATCCAAGCGGGACGAAGCCGAGCCGAGTGGGAGTGGATTCATTTGTATGGCGCAGCGAAAAGGTGTCATGAGGAAATGGAGAATGCGCCATTGGACCCCATCAAACCAGAAACGGAAAGCCACGTATATGTGTTTTAACAGTTCTGTTTGGTCAGTTTGTACAAAAGTTGTACACATTAAGACGCTCAAGCTTGCTGTGGATTATCATTTGCCAATTTGTTAAATGTCTTATGTCAAATCTTGTACCAGATAGCAATCACATAAGCGAAATCCATTATTTATTGTATCTATGGATGAAACACACAGAATTCACTTTCAAATCAACTTTCTGTTGCTCAATACAGCAAATTCACATGATCAAATTAAACCTGTTGCGAATCTTGCACCCTCACACACAGTTTCCAGCTACACGGATTCCACACGGATTCAAAACGTACTTTTGAATGGCTATCAGTGGAGAAATATCCACAAAATGGTGTAACAACAGCATCTGCTCATCGGCCAAACTTGCACCACACAGCAGCAATGATTGAGCATCCAAACTTGCTTCCCAACTTTAATTGCCTTAGAAGTGAAAGTCCTCCACTCAGTGTGATTGAGAGGGCATAATGTGCGCTGTGAACAGCTGTGAACGCTGTCTGCCGGGCCTGTCAGACTCACCGCGGGAAGCCACATCACGCCCACAATCACGTAGTCTGCGCCGCATGCGTTCCGACAGTTATCCCTGATGATGCGAACACTCGATATCAACCAAACATCGATTGCAGTGCACCCACCCCCGCATGCTTTCAACTCAGATTTGAATTCTCATGTCAGTTTCATATTTACTTCAGTTGATGGCCAGTCAGTGGGCCCTGTGTTTTTATTATGTCATTTGATCTGGCCACCCGTCCATGAAGCCGATACCTGATCAGTCTGTATGATGTAGCAACATCGACCCCGCTCCCTGATCAGAGTGCATGATAACACTGTATTGATTTGTTCCTGGCATCGCTGGCTTATATGGATGTTTCTTCAACCTTCAGGCACTTAATATGCCAGGGGTTGGGGTTTTTGGTTTTGTTTAGTTTTTTAATATTATTTACATTTGCAACTATTGGAAAGTTTTTACATCTATATATACATATATATTAGCGCGTTAACGCATGTGATTAAGATTTATTCAGATCAGATTAATGCGTTAAAAATATTTAACGCAATTAATGCAGGGGCGTGGCAAGGATTGGTCACCCCACTCACAACTGCTGCTTCTATCACTTTTTCTCTTGACAAGAAGTGCAAGAAGTCGCAGAACGTCTTTACTACCACATCAAACGGAAGACATTTCAGATGCACGTTCCACCTCACTTCAGCGGCAGACATACGGTTCTGTGCTTGCAGCGTGCGCACTTCAAATACATGCACAAAGATACCAGAGCACGCTGTAGGCTGTATCCTTTCATTTCAAAGCACGAAATAAGCTATGTGCATGCAACGCCGTGGTCAGTTAAGACATGAAGCTTCCGAAAAGACAATTAAAGCTGCCTTAAAACCGTGCAAGCATGTAAT
This sequence comes from Enteromius fasciolatus, assembly GCA_032361145.1. Lineage (NCBI taxonomy): Eukaryota > Metazoa > Chordata > Actinopteri > Cypriniformes > Cyprinidae > Enteromius > Enteromius fasciolatus. The sequence continues at coordinate 6,967 of JAUMHR010074795.1, read as the reverse complement.
ATATTTAAGAACATGTCTTTGAAATGTTCTGGAACAGTCCGGCACCGTCTCACTCATCTAACACGCCTAACCTGAAGTGGGTCAGAAAAGGTCAAAAGAGTTGAGAGTAAATAAGATGTGTGTCAGAACGGCGTCACATTCAGCAGCGGCAGCCTTTAAAGAAATAACAGCCAAAATAACCTATGATAACCAGCTGCTGTGATGTCTATTAATCAAAGGGATAGCTTTATGGATTCCTCAATAGTATAAATAGTATTTATCCTCAGTAGCAAATATACTGTAAGTGTGCAAGTTATACTTTTGTGAAGTCATGTGAAAATGTTATTTATATATTTAAGATACATAAAATACAATCTATAAAATTTGCTATATAGTAATGGTGGAAATTACAATTTAAGAAAAGGAAAAGGTTGACCGATTTCTCTTGAGATGTATGTATGTTCACTGCTGGACTACTAAGTTAGTGGACAAATTAAATAAACCAGTCTGAAAAATGTGTTTTAAGAGAAGCCCAAAAAAAACACTCATAAAGCCTGCAGGAACATATGGTTTTGCTGCTACAAAAGCATGGCGTGTCTATGCATCGACATTCCCGTAGGGTAGGGAATTGTCAATTCAGCTAATGGAATGTGTGCATTAAAGCAATCAAGGAACCAAAGCAAAAACTACATTGAGATCAAGAGGAAATCAATGGAGAGAGAGGAAGAGTCGCATACTGATCACTCAGCAGGACTGGAGATGACTTCCAATGCTTTGGTTCCTTACTCTGGAGTCAGTCCAGAAACGCTGTGCTTTGTAATCCAGATCATGGGGACTGAGTGAACCTGGATCTCTTTGTACAGAAGTTATGAGGCTGTGACATCCACCCATTTAGGCAACTCTCATTTAAACCAAGGTAAAAAATGCGACTTATCATTGTGAATGTCTTCTTTTTCAGGATTGTGTGTGAGATGGACGCAACTCCCACTGACAGTAAACCCGGCCCGGTTCATTTGTGTGTAGGGGAGTGTAAGCCAGAGCTCCAGACGCGCTCTTCTCAACTCTATTCCTTTGTGGTAAGACCTTAAGCTCTGCTACATCTGAATAATGCAGCGAGGTAGTGGTGAACTTGGCCATTGTTTTGCTTTTATTAAACTGTGCTTTACTTGGTCCATTGAAGAGAACTTACGGGTCAATGTGATGTTATGCCTCTGGACAGGTGAACCTTGCTGAGGTTGCTTTGTTCACAAAAGCTCTTTAACAGCGAAAATGTCAAATCACAGGAAGTGACTGTTCAAATAGCCAATTTATATTAAAGTCTATTTCTTCATTAGTCATCCGATTTGACAACATTAATATAAATAATTTTTTCTCCATTTTCTAGTTTGAAAACTCCTTTTTTTTAAATAATATCACTGTAGTTTAATAAAACAATTCCTTAATGGACTATAGACTATAACCTCACACTCTATTTTTTTGTTTGTACAAGCACATTTGATGCAAACCAGTACTATATTTATTATATATTTGCATTTTATTAGCAGGATTGTTTGTCCAGACAGCTACATTATGTAGAAATCACTCCATTAATACTCTCTCCATGCACATTTAAAGTCATAAGGTCAATAAATTAACCTTTTTATGGCTCGCATGGCATTTGTAGCAGCTAATTGTTCTATTTAGCCTTTTTTAAAGTAGTTTTTTTTGCGCACTTTCAGTAGATTCCTAAATGATGTCATGAATTACTGGTAAACAGCTTTATTTACACGTGTATTTACCAAGGCATTAAAAGAAAAGCATGTTTATTGAACTAATGCACTCATCAAGCACAAAAGACTCGAGATACGCCGTAAAGACTTGCTAATTCACAGATTGCCGCTGCGTTTATCATTATTATTGATAAAACGGCAGCCCTGCTTCCTCTGTTAAGAAGCGAAGGTTTCGTCAGCATAATAGAACTTGTTCTCGGTTATTAAAATATTGAGTGATTATGAACTCGAAGCACCACGGGGAGCGCACATTGAACATGGAGACAATAAAAGCCATTAAGTAAATCAAAGGAAGGATGGTTGCCATGTTGTCTCGTCGCAGAAGAGCACCTGTGGGAACTCTTGAGCACCTGTCTCAAACACCCATCCGCCGGCCTGGGGTTAATAGATAATCAACAGCAGCATTCACACACACACTAAGGCAAACAATTATCCATACCACCACAATTAACAGCCTCCGCTAATTAGGGGAGCTGTTTATTTACAATATGCGCTTCAGCCCCTTTCTGTATGCGTTTATGCATGTTTGTGTGAGCGTGTGTGTGATTTTTCCTCCACGCCTTTCATATCGCAGTCAAATATAAAAGCAGCATGTTATCTCAAAAGCTCCGCCAAATGTTGTCGGACAACACGGGGTCCCCGAGCGGCCCACCAGTTGTAGAACAATACGAGGCGAGACCAAAATTGGTGTTAATTCATTTTTAGTCAATGCACGTGTGAAGTCGGCCACAAGCCATTTCTTATGCTTTCTTAAAACACAGAGCTGTCTGTTTCTGTGTTTCTCCATCTGCTATTTTCAGTCCCTGTGTACAATAAAGGAAGAGAACTGGGAACTAGAGAGTTTATGTACAACATTTTAAAAGCCTTTTATTTATCCTCAGACGTGTTTTTCATGAGCTCGCATCGGTTAGACAAGACTGAAAATGGCATTTCTTTTGTAGCGGTCGCTCTTTTGCGAGCTGAGCAGAAGGCGTATGAGACTTATGAAGGACAGTTGTTATTTACAGACATAGCTGTCTTTTGTGGAACAGCCACCCACATCTAGACAGCTTCAGATACAAAACATGATTCACAAATCCGTGCTGTCATTTCTGTGCTTCTAGTGACACTTAATGTAATTCATTTTATAAATAAATGTTTAATAATAATTACATTACAGTATGTGCTCGAATGTAATACTTAGAATTGATAGTAAAGATATTTTAACACCTTTTAACACATTTTAAGCAGCACAACTGTTTTTTGATTATAATAATAAGAAATGGTTCTTGTGACATTAAAGACTGGAGTAATGATGTAAAAAAATTCAGCTTTGCCATCACAGAAATTAATTACAATTTATAATACATTATGAAATAGAAACCTGTTTTTTTTAATTTATAACAATAATATTGGTATATGTCAGTTTTGTACCCTTTTTTTTAATAAATGCAGGTTTGGTAAGCATGAAAGATTTTTGACAAAAAAAGATTATCAAACCTAATTTTGGCAACGTATGTAAAAATAAATAAATAATGGTTTTATATATGTACATGTATACATTACTCAGTACTGCACAGTTGGAATGGAAGATGGAGAAATATTTGACATTCAAAAAAAACACTGAATCTTGAACTTAATGGAAAGGCTGTTTTGTCTCCATCTCTTGCTTGTTTCCTACCCATCTACGTTTTCTTTCTTTGCAGATGCCATCTGTCACAGGATTGTCCCCCAGTCGGGGTCCAGAGTCTGGAGGAACTAAAGTGACCATAATGGGGGATAACTTGGGAGCAGGCAGCAGCGTCAATGTGCTTTTTGGGAACCAGACTTGCGAGTTTTATGAGTACGAATCAGCCTTTTGAAATTCCCGTTTTAAGAAATGTATTTCAAGATTACATCTTCAGTGATTAACTTTCCACATGCCTTATATCAGTCAAAGACAGTTTCTCGTTATCACCTGTTTAAACTTCCTTCAAAAAACACTTTAGACACTTTAAACACAGATTTCCCCATTTGTAACTCCGTTTCCTCTCTCTCTAATTTTGCTAGCACACTTCTGCACACCCCTGTCAGGTGTCTGCCTATATCTCCTCACTCTCTCCAAGATCTTAATTTAAACATGAGGCTGATTGTAGTGCTTTAAGATGCAAGGGAGGGACTTTAATGCGATGTTGCAAAGGCATCGTTGCAAGTGTGTGTGAAGGTGCAGTAAGTAATAGCTTAATGCTCTCTAATATGCTGCAGAGGGAATGACTAATGCTCACTTTGCACAGGTAGCACTTTCAGTGAGAGCTGTAAGAAAAGACTGCAATTGAAAAAGAGCAGCGAGCCGCCCACTAGCGCCATTCATATATAGTGTGTCTGAACAATATGTCTAGCCGTCTGTTATTAAGTTAAAGCTTTATGTCGTGCTTTGTCTTTTTTCAGAGTTTGATTGGTTTGTATCTGTTTGCTTTGTCCTCAGACGGACTATGACGGAGATCGTGTGTTACTCTGCACCTTCTCTGACTGGTGTGGGGCAGGTTCAGATCAGCGTGAGCGTGGATCGTGCCCAGGTCCGAGAAAGCCTGACTTTTGAGTATATAGATGACCCCACTGTTCAACGCATCGAACCGGAATGGAGCATTGCGAGGTAAATGTACATATAGGATGCAGTGTTTTAGCATTGGATTATGCAAATAAGCTAGTTTGGCCAAATAGCTTGCGTTTACATTACTATTAGCAAACATTTTTTGCATTTTTGAGGCTGTTCATTCTCACACTGTTTGAATGGATAGCAGACACATTCCTGCAAGAAACTGATCTGATTGACTCAGTGCAGTTCAACAGCTTTGTTCAAGGCCGTGTGTTATTCATCAAAATGTATGAATGGTTCAGATAGCTCCTTTTATTAAAAAAAGCCTTAAAATACGTTGGCACAGTTTGTAGATTATGCCTCAAGTCTGACTATAACTATTTAATGGACAAAAAAAGGGTGAACTATCCCTCGGAATGATTTTACTGTACTGTACTGTACTTGACTGATTATACAGAGCCTCAACATATTCATAGCAAAGCGCTGCACATGACACACATGCACACAGTAGCAAAACTGAGACAGAAATAGATTGTGCTGAGAATGATTATATAAGTGGTGCTGAGATACGGGTTCATTGCAAGCTGTTTGAGACTAGATCTAATACATAGATATGTAAGTACATATTATCATACCCACCAAGGGAACTTTGCATCGCACAAAGATTGCTCTTTCATAACTCAGATGTAAAGGGATAGTTTTCCCCCAAAATTTACATTTTCATCTTTAACACCCTCACATGTTTTACTTTTTTCCTCTAAAGGTCACAAAAGAAGATACTTTGGAGAACACTGAAAACCAAAACGCATAGGATACCATTGACTTCCTTTTTATATACCAAAACTTGCAACAGTTTTCATAATATTTAATGTTGCATACATAAATATACAGGTCATGCATGTTTCAAACCATATGCATTGAAATAAATGATGACAGAATTTGTAAAAAATAAATAAAGAAATAAATTGGGACATCCTTCACATTAATATTCAATGTGAAAGCATGAACAAAGTCTCAGTAAAATACTAAAAAAAAAAAAAAAAAAAAAAAAAGATATAGGGACGATGTTGTTTGATGTTGCATTCTTGTGGGCGAGCGCCAGGGCATCAGTAGATGGGGTCAAAATGCTGTATCTGTTGTACCAGAGCGTCGCCACACAGAACAGAACAGGATACGAGCAGCGCCTGGTTAATGAAGTGCTCAAGAGTAAACAACTGAAACACCTAGAGCTAGAGCTCCTCACCCATTCCACTCCCAGACGCTCGGCTCTTTTGTTGTGCTTTATCAAGCCGTGGACATTCCCAGAATGCTAAGCAGGATCACTGCTGCTTCTGTTCCTTTAGTGTTTTCAAAGACGCATCTAGTATGTTTGATTAAATCTACTGAAGCCGGTTAAAAGCATCTTTAATCAGGACCTTCTCAAAAGCTTATTATCTTCTAAGCACAGAATCACAAAGAAACAAGTTTTAAGGGCAGTCTTTGAAACAAGTTTTTACGTTCACCCTATTCACATTCATGTCATCTTGTGTGTGTTTTTTAGCGGGCACACGCCTCTGGTGGTGACCGGGACTAACTTGGATGTCATACAGGAGCCGAGGATTCGGATCAAGTACGGCGGGCGGGAATCCGTAAACGTAAGTAGCTTCATTTGTGTTATCAGTGGTTCCTCAATTATCCACCCTCACTTTTCAAACGACCTTAGTTACCTGAGCTCAGGGGTTTCTGGGAGAACGGCTCTCTTGTGTGAGCTGATATCTCACGGGGGCCGACGCGATGAAACCGAATCGTATCAGTTCGACCTCGGAGATGCACGACCTTGTGAAGTTGGATGCTTTGTCTGCAGGTTTGAGTTAATTATCGGTGACTTTCAGAAGAGAGGATCACAGAATCTGCGCGTTGCCTTTTTTTTTTGGGATGCATTAGACTAATTTCTGTCTTCTCTGTTGACCCACGGAGGCGGGATCCATCGTGACTCACTGCCACAGCTCCAGAAATCTCATATATCTCCTACCCACAAGCCTCTGCGTGACCTCTTTTTCAAGCTGTGTATCTGTAATTTCGACTAAGTACCCTGCTGAATTATTCAGTCTGTGTAAAGTGGTGCGGATGAGGCATTTAATGTGAGCATTTTATTTGGCTCATACCACCTTTGTCGAACTGTTTTTGGCCATTATTTGCAGAATCCGGCATAAAACCAGCTTCATCCGAGGCGGTCTTGTTGGATAGAGGCCAGTTAAAGAGGGTTGCTTTGGTTAATGGGTTTTAAAGGAAGATGAACTGCTGACAGAACGGCTCGGTCAGCATAAAGACATCCCAAAAATAATAAGACCCAAAGGCTGGGGAGTCGGTACAAATTCAATTAGCTTGCCTCTGCAGGGGGTCCAAGTTTAATTAATGGAATAGAATTGGTCAGTGTGGTCAGACAGAAAGATGGGATAGCCAGTGGTATCTCATGTCTTCTATTGCATTATCCTGCTTTGATTGATTTGATTTATTTATATATATATATATATATATATACATGTGACCTGGACAACAAAACCAGTCATAAGTGTTAATTTTCTGAAATTGAGCTTTATACATGATCGGAAAGCTGAATAAATAAGCTTTCCATTGATGTATGATTTGGATGGATAGGGCAATATTTGACCGAGATACAACTATA
>JAUMHR010074747.1:0-14043 GCA_032361145.1 Enteromius fasciolatus | reverse complement strand
GAGAGAGCGAGAGAGACAGAGACGATGCGAGTGAGAGAGCGATTCACAGGGCTACTCACTCATGCCCATAATTGCAGCAATAGCACATTTAAAAAGGTCAATTTAAGCCTGGAGTAGCGTAAGATATCCGTGTGAGTGAGAATGTATTATTAAGACTCTTAGAAGGCGAGACGTGTTAGTTTTCCTTTGAACCAGCTGGCACAGAGACAGAGAAACACACACACTCAGAGGCATCTGGCGCAGTGCATCCCTGCGCTCTCTGATCCAAAACCCGCTGACTCTCTCAGTCCAGTCTCAGACACACACACACACACACACACACACACATAATGTATTGACTGACCAAATACATACAACATCAAAGTGATTTAAAGAAAATAGTACAAAAATCTTTAAACTATATATTTTTAAACCTGTAGCCCATGTTGTTATTTTTCAGCGCAACATTAACAGGATTTTTTATTTATTAAATTTTTGCATTTTATGACAGTAGGCAGACAGGAAGTGAAGTGTGAGCAAGAGAGGGGGACTGGATTAGCCAAGGATTGGAACTCAGGATACCTGAAGTGCAACAGCGCTACATGTCAAGGTATTCAGTGCTGATAAAAGAACTTTTTTTGAATCTTTAAGCACAGTTGTTGTTTTTTTTTTTTCTTTTTTTAGAACTCAAAACTTTCTCGTTAGTCTAAAAACAGCGTATTACTCCCAATCTGACACAATGACAGGTTGTGTAATGTGCTACGTACTTTGTGATGTAATAGTGTGGATAAGCACCACCTCAGCAGATGATGCTCAACACCTGCTTCTACATCGCTGTCTGTTTAGCCCCGCCCACCAATTTACGCACGTAAATAATGAGTGCGACAAATGTTGGTCTATGCAGAAACCAAGTGATCTACTTTATTTGGTTAGCTTTATTTTTAAGTTCCAGGCCGTGTCGTTGCTTTGCTTTGCTTCATTTTACTGTAGATTTGTATTTGTCAAACAAGGCATGATTTTCAGAAAGACTTCAACAAAAAGATCAAGCTGTGCTTACTATATTGGTTCCAACAGTAATGTTGCGCCACACAAGTGTAAGTAACTGTTTTTAGCATTTAGTCTGTTATTACAGATTGTTTGATATAAATACTTGTGACCTAAATGTGACCTAAATCACATCAGTGTCAGTCACGCTGTCAAACACACAACTATTAGCCAATAGCAGTGGGTGTTTACTTTAGAGTATACAATCCAACCACACCTATTCAAACAGCGTTCTGATGAGAGGGTCAAAACAGGACAGATGGCGTATTGCTCCTAAACCATTGTTTTTTCATGTAAACATCTCGATAACATTATAAGTTTACATCATAAAAAAATATTTCAATGGTTTTGGCTCGTTTGCTCATTGCCTTGACTTGCAAAACTTTTGTTACCCTGAAAAACTTTTGTGATCTTCATGGAACATGAAGGTTTTGAGAGAATGCAAAGCAACTGTAATATTATTTTTTTTTTTGGTGTCCATCACCTGGTCTCTTCATAGACCTACATTTGCATTCAGAACCAAAACTGATATTTTGCTATATGAGTACCATAAAGTTTGACGTTTGACTTTTTTGTGTGTTGTAATCAAACAAAATGCACCAGTTTGAATATATGTGAACGTGTGTACTTTTATTTTTTGAATAACACTATATATATATATATATATATATATATATATATACAGACACACACACACAATTACTAAAACTTTTAAATAACTTAAATAACTAAGTACTAACCCTGAACCTACTCCTAAACTTACTTTAACCCAGGTAGAGTTTAGTTTACCAGTACTTTCTTGGGTAATTACACTGTAAGTACAAAAAAAAAGTTAAAATGTTGTATTGACCAAATAAAATACAAAGATTATTCAAACATCTAAAAAAATAAATAAATAAACACCACTAAAAACAGCATATGGGTCATTAAACTATGACAGAATATTCATTTCTGGGTATTCCTTTAACTCTCATATTCATTCATTTAAAGCAATAATGTCTTCTTTTTCCAAAGTGAGAAACAATGATAAAGAACAACAAAATTGACGAGAGATCACATGAAAAGGAAGGAAGGAAGGAAGGAAGGAAGGAGCAGAGAGACAAAAATGAGGAGTAAATGAGAGGACAAGTGGAGAGATGGAAGGATGAAGACAGGAGAGGTGAGCTGTGCAGCTCTCTGGATGACAGTCACGATAATTCAATTTTCTGTGATGGGTGCACAAACGGGGCCACGAGCCAATCAAATTATAGCAAGCCGCTCGAGGGACAGAACCTCCCGATCTCTGTGACCTTACCTTTATGCCCAGTCTGTCTGTAACCAAGGTAACAGGATTTGCGGTCAGCAGATGCCATGTCAGACACCCCAACCCCCTCCACCACTTACAAATAATGTCTGATGGACAAATGATGTCACAAGGTAATACACTGCTCCTTAGGTACACAGCGGCCTATAGAAACACTTTTGTGTGTGTGTTTTTTGGCTCATATTCCCATGTGGCCGAAGTACCTGCGATGAACGACATAATGATTTAGAGAATTTAGCTGAAGTCCTGAGTCAGTTTAAATATTGACTGTACGTACAGAGTTAAATACTGCTCTCGGGAGCCGTACACGTTGCAAAACCCACAGCATGCTGCTGTCAGTTTCCAAGACAACCAGAGCCTATCTTGGTCTCCATGGAGACAGCTGGTGAGCAGCAGCATGGCTGCGACGGGACGCAGCGGCCTGCTGTGAATCCTGCGTATGCGTGGAAGCAATTGCACGTGTGAAGCTCGGATCACTTCAATGGTTATCCAACGCTGCACGCTTGGCTACGGCAGGAAGTTACACGGCCCACACATGCATGCTCAATACACCTGCAGTCAACACACAACGATGCTTTCTGCATTTATGGTCACAATCTGTTGCATTGTATGCTTTTGACTCAAAGTTACTATCATGGAGCTTCTAAATGACTAAAATAGATGAATAGCTCCCCCTTTTCACTATTGTGATAAGTACTAAATTGCACAATTAAACAATTTTGTAAACTGGTATGGTTAAATAAATAAAAAGCATATAATTAATAAATTATATTATTTAGAAACAAAACATTGTATTTATTTAATTATATTTTAATTATGTTTTACTAATCATATTTGATTAAGAATTATCACTACACATCATAAAGTTAGTATAACCTGTATGTCTTAAATAAACTATTAAATATGTTTTATTACGAAATTATTGAGATTGATGAACATGATTTAACTTGCTCTTTGTTATTAAATGATACAACATTTACCTTTTTTAATTTTTTTACTGTCACTTTTTATTTTTATTTTTGTATTAATTAAAATGAATGCGCCTTTTTTACTATTTAAACAATATTATTGATTAATAATTATATTTATATTACATTAATTATATCTGTAATTTATAATGTAATTTCTAGAAATGTATTCAAAAAAGTATTTTTTATTCCATGCATTTATATATATATATATGCACACACACAAGCATACATTTTTTGTAAATTATAATTAATATTGATAATATATTTTAATTGCTATATTTTTTGTTTAATTTGTTTTGTTTGGTTGCAGTATGAACAACAACTTAAACACTTGAAAGCTCAAGTCTCTGCCAAATGTTTGTGACGGCAATGCGCAAACGGCAGGCAGCAGTCCTACTAAGAAATGTAGCTCTTTACTGATGTTTTTTTTTTCTCATGTAAGACTACTGGTCGAACTTCACAAGCCAAGCTACCTTTTTATAATGTGACTCCCCCACTTTTCAAATGTTCCCATGTTCCTCAAGTAAACCCAAAAAACCAAGACGAACGAAACCTGCGCTAAAACCAGATATGAGGGGAGTTCTGGCAGTGTCGTAATTTCTCCAGAAATAACATCACTGGGTCTATTCATCATCGCACTGCACCGACACCAGCAGCCCAGAGCGTGTGTATATGTGTGCGTGTGTGTTTGAGAGAGGAATTATTTATGGTGCAGTGCTCAAACGCTATCTGAAAGTGACTGCCAAATTCCACCCACTCTCCTACACTAATATAATAATAATAATCGACATGGGGCGGGGATCATATTTTTTCTGAGTGTGTGTATATTTAAGGAAGGGCCCCGATGGGTCTATTACTCTCATGATGATACATCTCATTGGCCAAAAGGGATCACTGCGCAAAGTTCGACCAATCGGAGGTGAGCAACTGTGAAAAGAGGAGGATCGCTCTGTTCCGCTGCATTTTTCACACCACTTTCTAAAATTAACCACATACTCATCTGTATACCCTCCCTTTTCTCTCTCTCTTTGTCTCTCTCTATCTGTCTCAGCAGGTACCAAAAATATTCTGTCCCATAGGAACAGAATTATCTGCAGCTTCGAGTTCTTAAGCATGAGTGTGTGTACATCTGTATGCTGGGTGGCCGTTTTACTGTCTCAGGTAGAATCAGAAGCACACACACACCTTTTCAGCTTCACACCAAACCATTTTTCTTGAGCAAACATGATGTACTATTTGAACATGAAATTAAAATTGATTTCCTTTTATGTCAGTTCATCTTAAACAGGATGGTCTTTTTGGTAGATAACTTGGGCCTTGTATATTTACTTCAACACTTTCACAATTTTAAACATAAAAAAAGGATTTTTCTATCTTTATAAGACAATATTTGTTTTACTTTCTTGTGCTTATGAATGTTTGGTTATGGTGTGCAAACACACACTTAATAATTACAACTCTGAAATATTTTTATAACATTAAATAATTCATTAATTGTCTAGACTGCAGTTTCAACAAATATTTTTATTCATATTTCATTTTTAGTTATATTTATTTTTGCAAATATTATCTAACTCATTTAAATAATTTATTTCAGCTACTTTAGAAATTACGAACTTAAACCTGCTGTGAAATCCTATTATCCTATTAGAAAGCCTACTTTTCGCCCATGAAACATAGCTGAACAATGACTTAGCTGAGCTGACTTTGTCTTAATAGTGATTCTTGCCTTTCTTGCAAGTTCCACTAATTTATGTAATTAACAATAAATAAAAGGCTTTACTGTTGATTTTGTAAGTTTAGGTCATTGCAGTGACCGTTACGGAAGCTAGCGTATGGTCGCTACTGTTCGTGAGAAACTGAACACGGCGTGACAGCAGAGGATGTTACTGCCAGCAGGAGATGAGACCGGGTATGAAAACAGCATCAAGGATGGACGAGGCAGCGCTGCTTTTCTCAAAGGAAGAAAATCTTGTTAGTTATTTAATTGACAGTGGAGGTTGGGTGGGTGGAGTGTAACGCACTGTTTTGCTGCTGGGTCAAGTAAAAAAAGCCATAAAGACGATCTCAGGATTAAAGCGGTGCATGCTTGTTACCTCTGTACAGTTATGTGTGATTTTACCACTTATGAAATAGTAAAGAATTTGCATCATATATACATTAGAAGAGATAAATGGATAAGTTGCATTGGGCGTCTCTCTTTCTTTTCTTTTCCTTCTGTCTTTTTCTCTCTATCCATCTGTCGGACAGCTTCTCTACGGCATGATTAAAGCAATATGACTCACTCTGCCGTTCCAGTGACTCACAGAGAAAGAAGTAAGGGGGGTTTAAAGGAAGCCGTAAACTGTTGGGACTGAAAGCCACCAGCCCTATTACATGCCTACAGACTCATAGATATCCAATACTTACACACACACAGACATACACCAGTGAGCACACAGATGTTTGTGCACATGGTTGCGGTCATAAATCACACATGTACAAAATCATTGGTTTCAGTAGTACTGTATATCCAGTATATCTGGATTTAAAGCTTTAGTCTGTCAGGTGTCTGCCGGCCAGGTCCCCATCCCAAAGGACACCTGCTTCCCCCTTCTCTGCTTTGATGACCAGGGGTCTCTGCAGAAGACTTATCGATCAACAGAAGCCAAGTTCTCACACAAACACACACACACAACCTGCAATAGGATACAGCCAAACAAATAGTATATTTTAAGAAAGGGTCATTTGTACTATTTTAGTCTATTCAGTAAACTGTTACTTTCTAGTATTATTACAAGGGGTGGGCATAGATTTTTTTTTTTCATTTTGAAATTAATCTAGATTACAATGGCTCATTTGAATTCTGCCAAAGGCACACAGAATATCACTAAAAGTAAAGCCCTATTAGGATGGGACTAGTTTTACAGGGGGTCGTTAGACAATGTTTTGTTTCACAGACGTACTGATTTTTAATCCAATCCGAATCTTCCATGGCTGTGTTTTTCTGTCACAACCTCTGTGATAATTCTAGAGTCTGAATGCAACGTCTGTGACATTATTTTTCACAAGGCGTTTCTTTCCTTGTGTTTTTTAGCCAACGCGATATGCCGTAGATCCTCTTACCACACGCACATTTAATGTATTTTAAAATATAAAAGAAATAAATAAACAAATAAAGAGCCAGATCACGTGAACTGTTAAGACTGGCTATTGTAATATCAGTATCAGATTACTCACGTTCATTTCAGCACTCGGTTACACATTTTAATCATCAAAATTAAACATGGGTTTACTACAAATAAAAATTATAATGGTTGAACTAAAGTAACCACACATTAACATGGTTTTGCTGTACTAGCCATTTAGCTTCACCATTGTATTTGTGATTATACTAATCGTAATCAATCTGAATGACTATAGCAATGCACGCACACAGAGCACGTGATCTCTGTGATGTACAAAACAGACCCTCTCACCTCTGTAATAAACATGGAGATGTTAGTCCCTTCCAAAATGGTACATAAAAATCGCGGACAACATGTGATAAGAACCGAAGCTCACACGTACAGCAGTCTCATCTGAATAGGGCTACAGTGTAATTCGGCTAGGTATACATCCGCACTAAAATATCAAGGTGAAAGTCATCATAGCTTGCGTAGTATAGACCCAGCTCCCAACGCAACTTTATGAATAGATTAACGGCGATATTGTTTTTTAACACGCGATAAGAGTCTCACGTTAACGCAGATAACAGCCCACCACTAATTATAACGATATAATTATCGTTATAATTATCGAACAAAAAGGGGAAAAAAAAACTATTAAATCCTAAGAAATCACTAATAATTTTTGCATTGTTATTTCATGATAAGATCATTAAATCATGTTTTAATTTAATTTTACCACTTCATTTACCACTATCACTTCATTTCATTTTACCACTTTTTACTGTACTACTGTTTTACAGTTTTTTTCACTGTGAATTTTTCTTTTTTTGTAATAAAGCAAAAAACTTTTTATGCAAAAAAACTTTGTGTGTGTGTATATATTGTTTTAGTTTAGTTTTGCTTTTTGTTTTTTAAAACCCCCAGACGTACAAAAACAAAAAAAGTAAATTCTAAGAAAGTTGTTTCAAATATTTTTATACTTTTAAAACTATGCATTGTATTTAAAAATGTATATAAAGTTTTACCTACTCTACAGCAATCTCACAAGAATGATAAGCAGCCATAATGTCATAAAAAATTGGCATGAAATATATACATATATGTATATATTTTTATTATTTAATAAAATATACACTTTTTCTTATTTGATTTTAAAGTAAAATGTTACCCAGATATGATTTTGACAAGTTTGACAGGTTTTATCAATTACATGATGACACATAAAGTGTTGCACAAAATACTGACATTATATAAAATACATGATATGATATTATACTATAACCTCTGCACAATAGTTAGACTGGTGAATGTGATACCCAAACACAGACAGAGACATCTGTCCATTTGTTCATTTGGCTGACAGGAATGATCACAGCGAAGCACAAAAGCTTAGAAAGAAAGAGAAGGGAAAAGCTGGTCTGCTTTTCTCAGTGGAATGTAAATAATGTTGATGAGACCGGTGTGACATCCCAGTGAAGGACTCAAGCCAAATATTTCAGATGACTCTTCTTGCTGCCTAGCTTAGAACTTTAACAAACAACACACAACCTGCAAACACACTGTTGCACCTCCACCTACCTGTCTTTCTTTATTTCTTTCAATTCTGCCAGAATTTTGCAGAGAAATCTCATCTGACTGTCCTTGTCATTTCTCTTTTAACTCTCTAAACACATGTTTTCATTTACTTCTATTGTTGCCATGGCAACACACAGCACCTAAGAACAGAAAGAAGTTTAAAAAGATATGAGATTATAAGAAAACAGTAGGAGAAGAGTGTGAAAAAGAGAGAAAGACATTACTGTTCGTAGGCAGAGTTTTAAATCACAGTCTGAAATGATCTCATATTGGAATGTCTGAGGTTTTTGAAGGGCTATTAAATGTCCGAAGACATCCAGAAGGGCTATTTAGTTCATAAACAATTCATTGACAATGTCCAGTTACATTTAGTTATAACTCCAGACAAACAACAACTGCTTGAAGTAGCTTGTCTTCGTTTTGCTTGTGCCACCATCAGCATAGTTTTCAGGCTACATCTGTTTGCAGGCTTAGAAATCATACACCACAGTTTTCATTAAATGAATAAACTCACTCTTCAGACTGAATCATCAATGACCTCAGAAGTCATTGATGAACTGAATGAGTCAGTGTAAACACACAGTGCTCACTGAACTCTCTTCAACTGCTGAACTCAACTACAGAATAGAATTGAGGGAAATACAATATAAACGAACTGAACTACAGGGCAAAATTTTATATAGGACACCAAACTATGGCTAAACAATGGAAAACAAAAAAAAGACTCAAAACCATATGATAGACACAAAATTATAGGACAGACACTGAACCACAGGGCAGATTGTCAACTACAGGACAGAGGTCTTAACATTAACAACAGGCCAGATTCTAAACTACATGGCAACCCTGAATTACAGCAACTCTAACTTACAGGAAACACTTATTTAACCAGGACTGCACACTACAGGACAGAACACTCAACCTAAACTACAGGATATAAACTGGACGATTTTAAACTACATGACAAAACCTGAACTACTGTACAAGCTTTAACATATAGGACACACTCCAAAATGAGAGACTGTAAACTACAGGTCAGATTGTAACCTACAGGGCAAAATATTCAACCTAAACTACAGGACATGGTGTAAGCGTGACAGAGCAGACGGAATAGATTATTAAATAATTTGTGTATTCTGACTGCAACTTTCATGCATTCCAATTCCTTCACTTCATTTGAATCATTAGTGGCACCTCTTTGTGAACAGCATAATTTTGTGTGGCCTAGCAAACCTGTATTAATATTAGTGTGGAATTGCTCTACAGTATTTACTCAGCATGACTGTAAAATAAATAAAGGGTACAAGACAATTTAATGCAGTTTTATCTCTCTCAATCAGTAGAAAATGAGGTTAACACCCAATCATGCATGAGACAATACTACAAGAAAAATTCTTCAACGTAAACTACAAGACATAAGCAGAATGACAGGTCAGATTTTTAACTACATGAGAAACACGGAACTACAGCACAAACTCTTACCTACAGGACACTCAAATATGAGAGATCGTAAACTACAGGGCACATTGTATACTTACAGGACAGAATCTTCAACCTAAACTACAGAACATAATTGACAGGTCTAAACTACATCACAAACACTAAACTACAACAAAACTTCTAACACTCTAGAACTCATAATTGAGAAATTGTAAACTAAAGAACAGAAACCTTGACCTACTATAAACTACAGGACATAAACTGAACAACAGAATAAATTTGAATCATTAGTGGAAGCTCTTTGTGAACAGCATAATTTTGTGTGGCCTAGCAAACCTGTATTAATACTAGTGTGGAACTGCACTACAGTATTTACTCAGCATGACTGTAAAATAGGGCACAAGTCAATCTAATGCAGTATTAACTCTCTCAATCAGTAGAAAATGTGGTTAACAACTGGTCGTGCATGAGAAAATACAGCGTAAACTACAAGAAAAAATCTTCAACGTAAACTACAAGACATAAGCAGAATGACAGGTCAGATTTTGAGCTACATGAGAAACACGGAACTACAGCACAAACTCTTACCTACAGGACACTCAAAACTGAGAGATCGTAAACTACAGGGCACATTGTATACTTACAGGACAGAATCTTCAACCTAAACTACAGAACATAATTGACAGGTCTAAACTACATCACAAACACTAAACTACAACAAAACTTCTAACACTCTAGAACTCATAATTGAGAAATTGTAAACTAAAGAACAGAAACCTTGACCTACTATAAACTACAGGACATAAACTGAACGACATAATACATTTTGAACTACGTTACAGTTTTTGTAAAGTTAAAATAAAACAAAAACTATTAAAACTATAAAAATTTTTCTTTGATCTGCTTAATTTCCTTTAAGCAATATGTATCACTTCAAGTATGGAAGTGGCCTGCTTTGACCACTGAAAAAAAACAGGTTCTTGCTACTTTTTATCTCACAATTCTGACTTTTTCTTAGAATTGCGTGATCCAAACTTGCAATTGTGCCTTTTTTCCTTAGAATTTCGAGTCAGAATTGTGAGACATAAAGTCACAATTACGTTAAAAAAGATACAATTGCAAGTTATAAAGTAAAATTTTGAACGGGAAAAAATACTGATATGTTCTCAGAATTGCGAGTTTATATCTCACAATTCTGACTTCATATCTTGCAATTGACTTCGTAAATTACAATTGCGATTCACAATTATGAGAAAAGTAAGAAATGTGAGTTTGTCGCAATAACCTTTTGTAATTTTTATTCAGTGGAGGAAATGGGCTTCCATACTACAATACAAGAAGGACTTTAAATTACTAAAGCACAGAAAACTTGCTCTGGGTGTTGCAGAACAGAACCAGTTGATGCGATTACATGCAGTCACATCTTTAATACACAACACAGAGACCTGTGCTCTCACGTTGCTGCATTTCCCCCTTTAGTCACCTGTTACACTCCAGCACATCTCCACGGCAACATGCTCACATTGCTCAGGATCAGGAATGTTAGGAATCTGAGTGAGGTGGCTAAAGAGCATCGTCATGACGACAGTACAGAGAGGGATGAGTTTAGAGGAGCACCATGTAAGGAGGAGTTGATGTCACCGGCAACAGGGAAGAGAGACGCTTAAACTAAACAGAGCGTTAAGCGCAGCATAAGAGAGAGAAAGAATTCTTCTGAGATGTCTTTACGTAAACAACACTGAACCATGAATTCATCATTCCCAAGCATTCATTTGCCATGGCAACAGTGCCACATTGTGAGATTGGGGGACTGGTGACGGATTGATTCTAGGATGGGGTTTGTGTGACCAGCGCTTCAATCACTCCCGTCCTTTTTGAGCAGTGTGTTACCGCACTGCCATGCTGCTATTTAGGGTCTGACTGTGCGCCCGGAGATATAAACGAACAGAAATGTGTTCTTTGATGATTATTTACTGCTAAAGACGATTTTAGCACCAGTGTACTGTTCTGTTAACATGGTAAAAGCATGGTACTTTGATATATACCACAACTGTCACATTGGTATAACATGAACTTAAAAAAAAACATAAGTATATATACTAAAACTATGAAGATGTAAGGTAATGATTTATGTTTTGGATGCTCAAAGAGATAATTGAAGACTTAATCATGTACAGGAGAGCTCCTGCAGACATAAAGCCTAAATAAATAAATGCACAAAACGCTGAATTTGGGCAGAAAGCTGAAAGTCTGTGGTAACTATGACACTAGTTGTCATGGAGACTGTGTACTCTGCAGAGCATTGTTTTGATTGGTGATGATGCCAAAGCGAGGCTCCATCAAACGTCATGAACAGCCAAAACCACAGTCCTCCCACACTGCGTGTGTGTGGGCAAGAACATGACATTTTTCTCTGTTGAAGACGCTTGTAAAAGACTGTTTAAAAGTTAAATGTGCAGCAGCAGCTCATTATCTCTATAATTCACAAAACACACAAAAAGACTTAATTAAGTATTTGATGATTATGTTATTGTGTGAGGGCTGCTGATGTTCACCCTCATCGCCCTAGATGTTTGCTACTGCGTGGGACTGCAGGATTGCAAAAGACTTTCGTGAAATGCTCAGGTCGCAGGACCAAAGTAAATTTCGAAGACCCAGGGGCGGTTTCTGAGCACGCAAGAGAGGCAGTGCAAATTCAATTCGAATATTGATTACATCATTCATAAACTACAGGAAAAGTATCTAAACTAGACATAAACTGAATGACTGAACTACAGCACAAACTCTAACCTACAGGACACACTTAATAAAGACAGACTGTAAACTACAGGACAGAATGGTCGAGCTAAACTACAAGACATGAATTGAAGAACAGGTCTGATTCTATGACAAACACTGAATTACAACACCAATTCTAACACACTCAAACTGGAAGATTGTAAATCACAAAACAGACTTTAAATTACCGAACAAAATGTTCCACCTGAACTATAGAACGATAGGTCAGATTCTGAAATCATTTGAGAGCTTATTCTGTTTTCACTGAATACATAAATAAATAAGTAAATGGATGAATGACTGCATGAACGAAAGAATGAATTAAATTTTCCAAAGCAATTACATGCTATATTAACAAAAATATGAGCTATAAAACAGAAAGGGGAAGAAAAAAGAATCACAATAAAATAATGTTTTTACTCTGTTGCTGTAGTAAATATTTTTTATGGAGATAGTCAGAAATGTAATAAAAATTTGATTTGGATTGGTTTTAAAATTTGATGTTAATAAACTTACCAAATATTACAGAACTGACTTATTAATCATGCAAGGTGTGAATGGTGGATCTAATGTTTACAATGTAGTTAAAATCAACTGGAACATCATCATTGCAATAAAGGCAAGGCAAAGTTTATTTATATAGCCCATTTCATCCACAATGATTATTTTAATTCAAAAAGAAATGTAATAATCATTAAAGAATAAATCACAAACAACAAAAACAATGAATTAATATTTTTTTTAATTATTTAAAAATGTATTTAAAATGAATTAACACAGTTCAAAAATGATTATACACACCAAACAAGTGCACTCAGCTCAGATGCAGCATATGCACCTGTCACATGCAGTGCTCACTCCGTAAACGCACATCTACACTGATGTGTTTTAAGTCAAAACCATGACTGACTAATACCCAGTGTACCTAAACCAGAGTAAACTGAAAACAGACACAAAAACAGCCACGTTTAGAGCGCATAAATATATCAGCTCAACAACAAAACACAGCTCTTTTTAATCTAACGTGACAGAAGAAAGGAGAGAGATGAGAGGACAGAAGTTATGAAAAGATGAGAGTAGGAGGTGAGAAGATGGAGACAGGACAGAATGAATGCCATCTCCCAAAATGAGGTCTTTGGCCCGAGGACATCTGTAACTCACAGGACAGAGAGATCTGACTTCCTAATATTATTCTAAGATGCACAGAAACTGAAGCTGCAACTCAGTATTCCATATAACTGAACAGTTTAATGCGTGAATAATGGTGAATTTACACCTGAGCATTGATTATTATGGGATGTTACTCGGTGATACGGGCGACACATTTGCCCACAATAACCAAAACTGCATCCACACACTTAATTTGAATCTGCTGCTTGTAAACCCAAACACTTGTGAAGCCTGAGGACCCATAATGCACCTGTCACAAACATCTGTCCTGGTGCCGCTGTGCAGCTCTGTATAGCATTACATCATTACATCAATATATTCAAGTAGCACATCTCTGCATGATGGCCTGTTTAATTTTGGACCACGGAACAGAATCAGAATGATAATGAGCAACTGTGCAACTGCACGAACACACACATGCAGTGTGTGTGGTAATTAAATCTATTAAGCCATTTTCTTCATGTTTTATCCCTGGTTTCTATAAAGGAACAGATTAAATAGGTGCATTATACATTTTTAACCTGTTTTAATTATTTAAAAATTCATGGAACACTGTAACTACGTAAATTCCTCAAACTTGAACACATAGAAACTCACTGCACTTTCTGATTCTCTGTTGTCATAGTAACTTGCT
>JAUMHR010074446.1:0-16027 GCA_032361145.1 Enteromius fasciolatus | reverse complement strand
TGAGAGAAATGTTAATATTGTGTATCTGGAATGAATTTTAGATCTTTAAGTCCATCTCATGAAAAATCGGAGCAGAAGTGCTTTCCCGGAGAGCAATGAGCAAACAAAAGCAACCTTGCTGTCCTCAGTGGGGTAACACTGGAGTTGTTGCCTTATAAAATTCATGCACTGCATCAGGAAGTCCTTACACCGACCCGGAGAACCGTCGAATTTATCCGGGAATAAAAGACGGATTTGAATGGCTTGTCCAGCTGTTGTTGGTTTGTGAGAAGGACCGAGGCTTGTTGTGATACGTTGCTGGCAAGATGATATGCAGCTGCTGGATCGCTGCTTTAGGCGAAGTGGCAAAGGCAGTTGGATCCATTTGCAAAGCTTTAATATTCCAATATCCAGGCAGACCAGACTTTTGAGTAAGTAATGTTGCTGGTGTTAAGATAAAAGGATCCTCTGGATCAGATGACACAGGTATCAAAGGTCTGTTGTTTATAATAGCAGTGACTTCAGCCATAAAGGTGTAATGTACCTTTGAGTGAGTTTGGAGGATGTCATCTGAAGGAGCATAGAATCCAAGATCTTACGAGTGAGTCCAATCATCCTTTCTCACGCGCCACCCATATGCGATGAATGGAGAGGGTTGAATGCACAGCCCTGTTCTGATAGGAAACGTTCCATTGCCTTTTCATCCCCATTAGAAGGTATCTGTAGATCTTTACAAGACTCAATGAAATTAGTTCCTCTATCCGAGCAAATATGTTTCACTGGACCCCGGATTGCCAAGAACCTCCTCAGGGCATCAATGAAGCTAGAGGTACTCAGGTAGCTTATGATCTGGGCAAAGTTTGACTTTACAAAAACACAATAGTACAACGATTCTTAACAATGAAACACACTTTATTATTGAACTATTCTACTGTACAAAACACTAACCTATGAATACGTAAACACACACACACATTCACACATGGTTCTGAGGATAAGTAAAGGTTCACTAAAAGTCCTAAGTACTTGCTACTAATTCTAGAACCATGACCAGAGAGAATTCACCAAGCAGAGGGTGTTAGCTTATCTTAAGTTCAGTTTTAGTACACCATCAGCGACAAAAGGAAAGTATTCAGTGTTACTGCTCTGAGGGAGAAATCGGCTGATGCGCTCATCTGATGAAGTTTGGCACTGTGTTTGGCTGGTTGGCTTTCTGACATCCTTGAGGTCTGTAGAGTATTGGTTCTTAGGAGTTTGTCAGCAAGTTGGTTTCTTTGGAGATTTTAGCAGTTGAGATGAGCTGGTTCGTTGCGATCTGAGAGGTGGTGTGCGCAGATGTGACGCGCCGTAGCACAGTGGATTGTGAGCTCGGGCTTCTCTGAGATGCTCAGCCGGTTCGCCGTTGCCTTTCCTTCTCGATGCATGGATGATGCTCTTTGTTTTGGAGAAGATGTATGCAGATTTAAGCACTGAGGAGATGTTTTCCTCACATCGTTACGTTCCACCCCAGGAAGGGAACTCCCAATCAGTTCAGTGCTGCAGGGCGGGTCTTCCCTGAGAGGTTCCTTTTCGTGCATAATTTACCATACATTGACACCAAGGTCTGCAAAGGAATATTTCTGAGGTTCTGGCATCAAACTTTATAAAGTTTATAACTTCTGTCTGATCTAAAATATCGAACACTCCTTCCCAAAATGAAAATCAATTAATTTAGATCTATCATTACATACCAAATATGTCTATATAGTGTACTAATTACGCTTCACTCATTCCATAATACAAATACATGACATGCATACATATACACTCAATATCATAGTCACCAACATACAGAATGCATATATGACGTATTTGTGAACCTACAAATAGTTTCGCTTTATTAGCAATATGCAAAGTTATTGTCCCTTTCAGGACTTCCGCGGGAAAGAGAGAGAACGCGCTTGGCTGGTGTGAACGTTTGAATTCACAGGATCACAGGAAGTCAGCCTGGAAAGTTTCTCAATGTATAAATCAGATGCTTGTGTTTATCTCATTCCTTGAGTTCATCGGCTGGTTGTGTGGACACGAAACAGCAGGGGAGCCATTTGACTGTGTTGGGCTGTTTGGCTAAACAGCAAAATGTGTCTCTTCCTCTCCTGAGGGGTACGAGTTATCAGTTTCTGGCGGTTTGCTGGACATAGAGAGGCACCAGAGACTCCTGTAGGTCCAACTTTTACGACTTCGGTCTGTTTCTGAATAAAGTAAATTTTATTCTGAAATGATGGTTTTGTGTTTCGTAGCTTGTCTGTTCGGCTGTTTAGCTGTCTTTTACCTCCTATTATCCAATAGCCGGCAGATCTTAGCGCACCCTCTGTAAGGTGACAACCTTGGTGGTGTATTTGTTCATGAAAGTGTCGTATCAGGAGTAAAGCTACATGGCTCTTACCAGGTATGATGAGGGGCCTCCTTTCTTCAGAGCCTAAATCTGCTTTGAGCAGACGACCACCTATCCTTAAGAGACCACTTTCATCCACAAAAGAGTCTCTTTCTGAAGCATACTAGTTTTTGCAAGCGACTTGTTTTGTTTCAGACACTGCAACTCTGCATTTTGTTGTATGGCTTTCACAACAACTTCTTTGCTCTGATGTATTGTGTCAATACTTGGGGGCAGTTCACAACAGTGCCAACCCTTGCTCATTGGAGTGCTGTGTGCAATGTGAATCAACTTGCCTATAGCTCTGATCAAATGACTCCAATCAGAAAAACGTTCAAAGCGGTTTGAGACAGTGGTGTTCTTACATGTGTATGAATTTCTAAATCTTGATCAGGATTGACAAGTGCATAGGGATCTTTAGCGACAGTCTCTCGTGGAGCTAACCTTGCTTGCCTGTGATGAAGTATCAGAAAACACAGAGAGCTCTGTGAATTTGGCATCTGATCCATAATTTCTTGGCACTTGCACATGTTGCAAATCTTGCAGAGAGTTTTTCCATGACTGCCAAGCTCCTGATTGCTCACAGGCAAAGGGGAATCCCAGTCAGTAAGGTTTGCAGTCAATTCCCTCAATAGTACTTTGCCCTGAACTGTAACAGGAGCTACGAATCCTAACGGATCGTACAAGCTGTTTATCACAGATAGCAGTCCAAAGTAGGCCAAGACAGACGAGCTGCGCAAAAAACCATGTTCATTTTCAGTGTGGATTAGCGCAGCTCGTCAGTGAACAACGGCTGTGTGTAGTATATACAGCTCAATGTGAAATCACTCACCTGATGGAATTTAACGCTGCTATGTGGTGATTGTGGTGTATCTAGATAGGAAAGACGCATCAGATCCCAATATAAATAACTAATATGTGATGCGATCTGGGAAAACTCGTCGGATGTCGCACTGGAATGTTTTCAGGAAAATTCGGTTGAATGTAATTTTTTGGTCATTATCAAAAAATGGTAGCCTGCAAAGTTGTAGTTTTATTTCACTGTGCTCAGGATCACCATGCCTACATTGTCTGTAAAGTAGACTTGTGCTAATTATTAAAGTTAAAATTAAGTGTAACTGTACAATAAACTAAGAAATATATAAATTTATAATTTATTAAAAATCTATAAAACTGGAGAAAAAAAAATATCATTGTGTTGTTAATCTTGTGAGGGAGGGGGTAGCAGCACATTAGAACTTTAGAGGTTTTGTTTTTAAATTTTTATAAATCTTTTAAAATTCTTCTTTCTTTCACTGCTTTGTTGAAAGATTTCAGGAGTAGTCCCACTTTTGTTTGTGTGAGATTTACTTTTGTGTACTTGACTTTTGGATTTATAAATAAATAATGTTCAGAGATTTTGAGAAATATTTGTTTCTTCTTGATAATTCTAAATGAGCAAAAAAATATATTTTTTGTGACCAACTGAAAGTGACCAAACGAAAGTCATGTGGACTGTGATTGTATGTTTCTTTAGGTTGTCTGGCTGTATGGTGACGGAGAAAGGCTGTGGTTATGTGTCTTCAGCTCTGAGTTTAAACCCCTCACACCTGAGAGAGCTGGATCTAAGCTACAATTACACAGGTTATTCAGGAGACAAGCTGATCTCTAAACAATTGGAGGATCCAAACTACGCACTGAACAAACTCAAGTATGTAAAACAATAGGAATTTTTGGTTTCAGTATCTCTGTATATCTATATGAAGCCTGCTCCCTGGAGAGTCCGCCAAACATGCTTTATATTGGTTATAAATGAGGAAGTGGGAACTCGTGAAATGTAGGTTATAATAGGTTGTGTAGTTGTCTATAGTCTCTATTTGCAATTTGAATATTGAGAGAGTGGCCTACTTTGATAATGGCTACATTTTTTCCCTTTTCTCATGCTATGACTAAGAAAGAACGGTGTGGTTTATTATTTGTTATTTATACTGTTTTCATTTCTATGTTCAGTTTGTGAAAAGGACTTATAATTGTGACTAATGTCACTAGTTTAAACAACAACAAAGGTCAGAGTCATGGATCGTATTTGTGCCTTTGTTCAGTGCAACAACACAAAAGTGTTTTTCGTTTCCCAGTGACACGACCAGAGCTGAAGTTTGGCTGCATGCTGCTGGTTTGCGGCATCCTACAAAAACACACAGAAAATTTGTTTGTAAGGAACATTTTTAAGGAACTTTTTTTTATAGTCCATTAAGACATTCTACTAACTACATGGCAACTAATTCTCATTAATTCTCAACTTTTTGTCTACTAACTCTCTGAGTATACTATTAGACTATTAGGGTAGGTTTAGGATGTGTAGAATAAGTTGACATACACCTGCAAAATTTTTGATAGTCAGTATGTAGTATGTTGTGGATCCACCAAAATAAAGTATTAGAAGATATTAAGAAGACAGTTTACTAAAACTCTAATGACTGCTAGTGGGCATGTAGTTGCAAAGTTACTTGCTGTTAGTAGATTGTCTAAAGTGTTACCACATTTTTTTATGTTACGGACTACAGTGAGGTCAATAAGTATTTGATCACCCTGTGATTTTGCAAGTTCTCTTACTGAGAAATTATAGAAGGGGTCTACGATTTTCAGCATAGGTGCATTTCCACTGTGAGAGACAGAATCTAAAAAGTAAAATCTGGAAATCATATTGTATGTGTTTTTTAAAGTATAAAGGATTATTACAATTGGGAAAATTGTTGGATGTTTGAGTGATCCATTTAAGGTTTAGAGAGGAGTTGACGTGTCATGTCTGGTATGTTGTATTCCTTAGCCATTGAAAATATAGACCTGTAAGGAATGCTAAGTCTTAAAGCCAAAACGTCTCGGTTACGTATTGTAACCCTCGTTCCCTGAAGAAGGGAACGGAGATATCACATCGGTGACCGACGAATAGGAATGTCGCTTCAAGATGCCAAAACAACTCTGCGTGCATGCAAACACGCCAGTGATTTTCATTGGCATACGCTGATTAGGATCAGCTGAACCCAATCGCCTTGCAAGTATAAGTAGGTCACTGTGTAGGATGTGTGGAAGTCATTTTCTTTCAAGAGTAAGACACAACTCACATATACCATGAATAAATTCAATGCATATAGAATATAGATAGAGATTGTACTCTCAGAACTGGGGAAGGTAGTTCTTAGCTATACCACCTGAGATGCTCAGGGTAACACTCAGGGGTTCCCAGCCCTCTAGTGCTTCTCAAGGATACATTGCCTCGGGGGCCTAGCGTCAGACGCTCCGCCACATCCGACTGCCAAGAGGATCGTAGGACTCACAGTGTCTACTAATAAGGATACTGGAGAAGGATACCAAGCTGACTGAACAGGTCCTACTCCGGCTCTTCAGCTCTGTAGAGGTGAGAACACGGGAAGAAACTGATTCCACACAAAGGCTATAAAATCTAGCGAACGTGTTAGGGGTCTCCCAACCCGCAGCTCTACAATTGTCAACAAGCGAGGCGCCACAAGCCAATGCCCAGGATGACGCTACACTTCTTTAGTTGAGTGAGCGCGTACACTGAGGGGACAGGGCACACCCTGAACCTGGTAAGTCAGGGTGATGGCATCCACTATCCAGTAGGCCATCCTCTGCTTAGAGACGGTATTCCCCTTCATCGACTGAATATGCCTGCAGGTCCCCTACCCTCTTGATGGAGGCCAGTGTGAGCAGGAGGAGAGTTTTCATTGATAAAAACTTCAACTCGACTGCTGGCAAAGGCTCAAAGGGACCCTCTCCTAATGCTCCTAGCATAAGAGAGAGATCCCAAGAGGGTACAGTAGGAGGCCTAGGAGGATTTAACCTTCTAGCCCCCCTCAGAACCTGATGACCAGATCATGCTTACCCACCTGCCATCGACAGGGTCATAGTTCCCGTCCAGGGTCCAGATGCGGAGTTTCCACAAATCTGGGTGCGGGTGCCAAGGGGTGCCCCGTCTCTGAGTCAGTAGATCCTTCCTCAGAGGAATCGGCTAGGAAGGGGCTGACGCAAGGCGCATGAGTTCGGGGAACCAGGTCCTGGTGTGCCAATATGGGGCTACCAGCAGGACCTGCTCCTCGCTCCCTGACCTTGCACAGGAACTGTGCAAGAAGGCTCACTGGGTTTTTTATTTTTATTTTTATTTTTTATGGAGTCTCCATTCTCAAGGGAGCGCTTGGGTTCGAGACAGCTCGTTGGTTGTACACACCTGGAACGTGAATGGCGCGAAGCGACCTCAAATGCTTCTGACTCCAAGGAAGGAAGTGGCGGGCGAGCTGTGACATCCAACGGGAGCATAGACCACCTTGATGGTTGATGTATGCTACGGCCGATGTGTTGTCGGTGCGGACCAGAACGTGACAGCCCTGAAGGTGCTCTTTGAGACGACCCGGGGCGAGACGAACTGCTAGCAGCTCGAGGTAATTGATGTGCCAATACAGATAAGGTTCATAAGGCATTCCCGTTGTATGTGGCGCCCCACCCTGTGGTGGAGGCATCCGTGAATACCACAGCATGCCTGGAGATTTGTTCTAGGGGAATTCCTGCCCGAAGAAACTTTAGATCTGACCGCGGGGAAAGGCTAGGCGACAGGCTGGAGCCACTTGGACCTGTAGCGAGCCGCACTTCCACGCCCACCTTGGGACTCGATCGAGAAGCCAATTCTGAAGTGGTCTCATAGGGAGCAGTCCTAATGGGGCTACCACTGAAGCTGCTTCCATATGCCCCAGGAGCCTCCAGTGGGATTACCTTCCTGATCTTGAACGTATTCAAGCAGGTCAGCAGAGACTGAGCACGCTCTTCTTTGAGGCATGCTGTCTGGGCGACCAAGTCCAGCTTCATCCCAAGATCCTCTGCACCGGCCAAAGTTTGCTCTTTTCCCGGTTGACCCGAAGGCCCAACAGGCTGAGGTGTTGTAACACCAAGTGCCTGTGTTCGCACAACTGAGCTCTGGACTGGGCTAGTATCAACCAGTCGACGAGGTAGTTGAGGATACAAACCCCTTTCTCCTTCAGAGGAGTCAGGGCTGCCTCGGCCACTTTGGTGAACACATTGGGCGACAGGGAGAACCCGAAGGGCAGGACACTATACTGATATGCCTGACCTTCGAACCCGAACCTCAAGAGTGGCCTGTGCCGCGGAAGGATTGAGACATGGAAGTATGCGTACTTCAGGTCGAATGCTGCAAACCAATCCTGGGGACGGATGCATTCGAAAATGCGTTTTGGCGTCAACATCTTGAACGGAAGCCTGTGAAGAGCTTGGATCAGTCGTAACCCACCATCCTTCTTGGGCACTGAAGTACAGGCTATAAAACCCTGTCCTCATATCGGTTAGAGGGACCGGCTCTGTTGCTTTTTTTCATCAGAAGAGAAGCAATTTCTGCACACAGGACAGGGGCATTGTCTGCACTCACCGTTGTGAAGTGAACGCCCCTGAACCTGGACGGACGGCGGGCGGACTGAATCGCATAACCGAGCCGAATCGTGCCTGCGGCAGATGTGACGGAGGCCTCAGTTTGCTTCTTTGGCGGTGGGGATAGCTGGGCTAATCTTGTCTGCATTACTCATGTCCGGCAAACACAGCCAAGATGGCGCTGCTGGACCACCATCGTGGACATCACACAACCCAGGGCACGCGTCGTAACCTTCGTCGCATAAAGCGTGAGGTCCGTCGCGCCACGAAGCTCGGAAGAACCTCTGGATCATGGCCACCCTCGTGCAGAGCTCATGGGTTACCCTGCCAGGAGGTAGAAGCCTGCGGAGCTCTCCATCTAGGGAACCCCCGTGTAGCCCCTCGCTACGCCACAGTCAAGAGTGGTGAAGGAGGATGAACCACTTGATCGCTTCCTGGCAGTAAAAAGTGCCTTTTCACCGGTCATGTAAGTAAGCCTTATCCGCAACTCCGAGATAGTCATCTTCCTGCATGAGGAACATGAGCTATCCACGAACGCCGCTTTAGCATGCTCAATGCCCAGGCATGTAAAACAGCGTTCCTGACTGTCCGCTGTTCTGGAACGTTTGCATGAATTGCTCGGCTCCGAAACGAAAAGCTAATGAATGCTAGATCGGCTGACCTACTTATACTTGCAAGGCGATTGGGTTCAGCTGATCCTAATCAGCGTATGCCAATGAAAATCATTGGCGTGTTTGCATACACGCAGAGTTGTTTTGGCATCTCGAAGCGAGATTCCTATTCATCGGTCCCCGACGTCAAGAGTGTTTTAAAACGTGAACGAACTAAAGCTCCTTGTGGTCTGACAACACTGCTTTTTTCCTTTTCAATTCATGAATATGCTTTTTACCATAATTTGTAAATGTTATTACATCCTGTAAAGCCACAATTTATACTGTATACAAAGTATTGGGGCTGACACCTTGATTCATACTTCTCCATATGTCAAATAAATTACAAGTTTCTATGAGTTGTATTAAATATTTCTGAGAAGCAACACTTGGTTGTATATGATTTCTATTAAGCTTATACCATGTGTTTCCTGTAGAAACAGAATTTCAATCTGTTTTTGTCTAATAAACTCAAAAAGCATAATTCTTTGATTACTATCTCTGGCACCATTTCAATTACCAAATGCCAATTTTAAAATTTTTAATTTTTTAAACATTGGCAGATTTATCATCCTTGATTTTATTTTTAAGTTTGTTCACATTTTTTCTGAGACTGTAAACCTTTACATCTTGAAAAGCTCCTTCACTCATTAGATACCTCACAGGTTTTTTAAACTGTTGAAATTAGAAAAAAAAACTGTCCATCAGACAGTTGAGAGGAGTCACTTTTACATATTTTAACAATGTTCTCTTTTGTGCTAGACTCAATTCCATCAGCTACAACTGTTACGTTCAGGGAGCGAGGAGACGTGCGGGATCATTTGCAAAGCTACTTTTATTTTAAAACACAGAGCAAAACAGACAGGCGTTAGTCGTTACAGCTGAACATAACAACAACTTAACCCGGCTTTTTCAGTGACTTCAGTGACTCAGTGATCACAGAAGCTACTCGTTCCCAGCTTGTGCTTGCACCCGTGCTCTCTGTTTTATTCGGGCACTTTCGAACAATATGTCTTATGACTTATGTGATTTTATTACAACTAAAACCCATAAGTGTAATATCAGATGCAAACACTATACAATCAAACCTATCAATTTTAAACTTGAAAACCAAATCAATCTCATCAATGCCGATTTTCAGCACCATGAAAACTTCAACTTGTTTTGTTTTGTTTCTTGTCTGACAAACAAAATAAAAAATATAAAAAGAAATAACAAAAATATTAAAGGAAGTGCAGCAGAAATATTATTACATTATTCACATGTTGTTTAAATAATTAAAATTCACAAAACAACTACAAAATACAGATGTGGCGATTGAAAATATGTCTGTTTTCACGCAGCAGCCTGCAATTCGGCGCGTGTGATCATGGAGCTCCCTGCAGGCGCATGTCCTCTATGCGCCATTTTTGAAGAGCGCTCGTGTGCATAAATGCCTAAAGAAACCAGATGAATTACACCAAATAAACCCCAGATTTGACTTTTAGTCAGTTTAATAAATAAAATAGTGTATTTATATTAAACTATACTGTTTCATTTATAATTTACACAAATATTTAAGTAAAAAGAAATTGAAACATCTCAGTTATGTATTGTAACCCTCGTTCCCTGAAGAAGGGAACAGAGACATCATGTTGGGAACAGAGACATCATGTTGGTGACCGACAAATAGGAATCTTACTTATCGTGTATAGAAACATGCCAATGAAATGGCATACGCTGATTAACATCTAGCTGCATATGATCACAGCGCAAGTATAAACAGGCAGCGGATTAAGCATTAGTTCTTCGCTGAGGTTCCGAGCCGTCTGAGATCTTATGTCTCCGTTCCCTTCTTCAGGGGTCGAGGGTTAAAATACGTAACTGAGACGTTCCCTTTCAGTCGTTCACTACGAGTCACGTTGGTGACCAACGAATAGCGATCCCTACCAAAACGCCATGGAAACCGCCCCTTCTAGCGTTGTGTGGGTGTCTTCCAAGCCCCCAGTGTTTGGCCTCTAGGCTGGGACTCTTACCACAGGATACCAGCACTGCACTACCTTAGTAACTGGACCACTGGGACGTCTGAAAGGACGTGCAGAAGTCAGTCTTCCCAAAGGAGGTTAAGGCGAATACACATATCATGAAGTGCATATGAATGCATATGGAATATTGGAGGTGATTAAACCCTTGTGACGGCAAAGCCGGGGGATACTTTTTTTCTTTAAACCATGAATACCACATGAGGTCCTCAAAGGGTTTCACTCAGGGGTTCCAGCCCTCTAGTGGTCCTCAGGGGATTCATTGCATCGAGGACCTGGCGCCAGATGTTCTGCAACATCCGGCAGCCGAGGGGAACGGAGGAACTCTAACTGGGCCACTACCTGTTTAAGGTGAGAACACGGGAGGACACCTTTTCCACACGAAGGCTATAGAACCTAGCGAATGTGTTAGGGGTGGCCCAACACGCAGCTCTGCAAATACCTGCAAGCAAGGTGCCGTGTGCCAACGCCTAGGATGAAGCTACACTTCTTGTTGAGTGAGCCCTGAGGGTACACTGAGGGGGCAGGGCACACTCTGTGCTTGATAGGCCAGGGTTATGGCATCCACTATCCAGTGGGCCATCCTCTGCTTAGAGACGGCCTTCACCTTCTTCACCGTCAATGTAACATCTGAGTGCTCGGATGGGACATAGAAACAGTAGGGTTGGGTCTGCCTTCTCCGAGGGCAGCGCTTGGAGGCTCGCCACCTGATCTCTGAATGGAGTAGTGGGAACCTTGGGCCTCAGTGTTACCTGGGAATCCTCAGGCCCAAACTCTAGGCACGAATCGTCGACGGAAAACGCTTGCAGGCACACGAGCAGGAGAAATGTTTTCATAGACAGAAACTTAAGCTCGAGGCAATTGATATGCCAATGCAGATGAGGTTCCATCCAAACCCATGACACAGCGCCACCCTTCTCCAGGTTCCCGACAGGAGTGGGCGGATGAGAGGAGGGGAGCAGGACTGTGCACGGCTGGCGGCGTGTGATGAGGCGCACCGGAGTCTAATGGTGCCTCATCACCGCCGCCGTTAAAAGGACTATGCGCGCCCCTCCTCGGGAGACCGGTCTCTTTCCTGTGCATGCACACTGGTGTCCTCGTGGGTCCGGGAAGGAGGCAGCGGAGCTGACGCGGGAGGAATGAGCCGTCCAGAAAGCCGATCAGAAAGCCGAGCCGATCGAGGAGCGAGCCACAACAGGTGCAAGAGGCGCCGGAGCCGCCAAGTTGTTGCGGCGAGAGGGACGAGCCTCCGAGAAGCGAGCAGCCGGAGCTGCATGTACTCCGCCCCTTCCCGGAACCCTTTCCCCTCTACACTGCCTGACCCTCACTGAACCCGAGCAGCACAACGAGGACACCAGTTCCCCTTTTATTTTGGACACTTTATTTCCCCTGGACACTTTAATTTGTTGTATTTATTTAATAAAAACTGCCTCTCCAAGGCATGACGTCACCCCCACTGTGTCTGTGTTGGCTTGCTCGCGACACAAGCTAACTAATAAAAAATAGGCATTACTCACTCATTATGAAGATCACTCTGTGGCTCGCATTCGGAGTCTGCATTCTTCTTGCCTGAGATAATCCAAAGCATATTCCTCTGAGCGCATCTTCTTGAGTTATTTATCATAGCATTTATCATTATCTTATTCCTCTCAGAACAAAGCGTACAGTCTCCGTGATGAACTTCAGGTAAACTGTCTCTGCTTTGTTTGTGTTGATGGGCGTTTACATGCGCCGCGCTCCGCGTGGATGATTATCATATCTATTGTTCGTGCAGCGGGGGGGCATGGTCGCATTAAAAGATAA
This sequence comes from Enteromius fasciolatus, assembly GCA_032361145.1. NCBI lineage: Eukaryota > Metazoa > Chordata > Actinopteri > Cypriniformes > Cyprinidae > Enteromius > Enteromius fasciolatus. The sequence goes on along the minus strand of JAUMHR010074446.1, from coordinate 3,734 downwards.
TGAGGGAGACGCGAAAGACTGGACATCGCGCTGGTTTCATGTGAATTACTTTATCACAGAATATTTGTTTTCGATAAGACTATCTTAGTGTAATAGCAGACATATCAAGCTTTCTACAGATATAACTCTCATTTCTCTGTGTGGAGTTTTCGGTGAGTTTCAGTTTCATTTCAGTAACTTGTTGACAGTGCACCCTTTATGTTTTCTTCATTTTCGAAATGCACAAAGTTGTGTTGTTATTATATGTGTATACAAATTAAAGTAGACCTTTCACAGATTCGATTGATGTATTGCTCTTATCTGTACGACCAAAACTCAGTGTGTAATTTAAGATCTTATTGGCGCCATCAGGAGAAGACACCTCAAAACGCATGTATGCGTTTGCCGACCCCAGTGGGTTAAAAGTTATTGAATCACGCAGTAAAATAAAACATTACCAGACTGTCGTGCCCTCTGCAAGTATTTAGAGAAAAGAAAGATGAATAAAAAATTGACCTAAAGAGGTCAATAACCAAGCCAAGAGGGCCATGAGGTAGCTTTAAGCAACACACAATCCCAGTCACTTCACCACCGCCGTCCACACTGTGAGGCCATCGGTAGCATAAGAAACCAAAACTGAACCTACAGAAGAAAAGAAGAAACTTGAACAGTTTCAATGCGATACAGCGATACAGGTGATGCAAGCGATACAGGTGATGCAAGCATAAGTCAGCATCATAACAGAGTTACTATTAACCCAGTTTCTCTGGGGCCTAATCTCTCCTCGGCCACTCAAGGTCCAAACAAAAGAAATAAAAAACAATGAGGAAAAACATACTGCATCTAAAGTAAACAGTAACCGTGCATCCCTGTAACATCCACTATTCTTGAAAGGAGGGTCAGGAAATAATCCAGCCACAACACTAAAACGGAGAAGAATTTCATTAAAACAAACACCTATAAACGAGGTCATCAAAATTACAAAACTACATATATTCAGTTCTCGCGACGCTCCAGCAGTATTTATCATAACTCCTCATCTCTTGAGGTTCTATACCTGCATTCTTCTCAACACTCTGCATTCACCGCGGCATGACTCTGTGTGTGTGTGTGTGTGTGTGTTTTCTAGTGTGGATCATGGAGGACCATCTAGGATTAAAGCAGGACTGAAGAAATGTACGTCTACACACACACACACACACACATTACATGTTTGTTTTGCTATCTTAGTGAGGACATTACATAGACTTCCATTGATTTTCTATCAGGTGAATGATATTTTCTAACCCCCAACCCCTATCCCTAAACCTACCCTTCATAGAAACATGTGCATGACACTAGATCTACATCAAATCTACTTTTGACTGATTTATAAGTGTTCTTATCTAGTGAAGACCAGCAAAATGTCCTTACTAGTGGGTTGTTTTCATCTTTCACTATATAAGTGAGGTCCAACCAGTACACACACACACACACACTATACACACACACAGCTGTAGTGATTATTAATGTCTCTGTTCTTGTGTTCAGATGAGTGTCGTCTCACACTGGATCCAAACACAGCACACACTGAACTCAGACTGTCTGAGGAGAACAGAAAAGTGATGTATGTGTATCTGTCTCAGTCGTATCCTGATCATCCAGACAGATTTGATGAGCGTCAGGTGTTGTGTGGAGAGAGTGTGTGTGGACGCTGTTACTGGGAGATTGAGTGGAGTGGAGAAGTGGAGATATCAGTGTCATATAAGAGCATCAACAGGAAGGGACGAGGTGATGAGTGTGTGTTTGGAGGTAATGATCAGTCCTGGAGTTTGATCTGCTATCCTCACAAATACTCATTCAGACACAATAACATATGGACTGATCTCTCTGTGAATCCCATCATCATCAGAAGAACAGGAGAGTATGATACCTCTAGAGTGGGAGTGTATTTGGATGAGAGCGCAGGAACTCTGTCCTTCTTCAGTGTCTCTGACACAATGAGACTCATCCACAGAATCAAGACCACATTCACTCAGACCCTCTATCCTGGGTTTAGGGTTTATTTTCTTGGATCATCAGTGAAACTGTGTTGATGAATCAGAAGAGACTGAGCAGAGATTCTACCCATAATGCTTTGAGCTGCATGATGAATCAGAATATACTTAAAAATATTATTTTCTGAGTTTTAAATGAACATGTTTTAATCAGGATATAATCAGGATGGACATAATACTAAATTATTTTATTTAGCATTTTTATCTATTTGTACTGAATTGATACTGAGAAGTATTAATGTAATGTAGTCTCTTCTGCAAAAAAGCAAAAATGAATATTTTAAAGGAAATAGTTTAACACCAAAAATTGTATTTCTCAGTTAAATTAATTTTAATGTTAAAAATAGTTCATAAAACTTCTTATAAATATTGATTACTATAATAAAATCTCCTTAAAATGGTAAATAATTATCAAAAAATATTGTTTAATAAAGAGATATGATTATTTATTTCCTGAAAAACATTAATATTTTTAAGGACATAATTTGACCCCCAAAAATAAAATTTGTGTTATGGTGAATTGGTGTAATGGTGGAGTTTTGTGTGAGGTGATTGAGAACATTCTGGTCTTTGCTCCTGTTTTGGGTTAAACTTTTGTTTGTTTAGATTGTTTGGGTAATGTGTTAATTATTTGTAATAAAGATTTTGAAAACCAAATTCTCTCAATAAGAAAAAAGATAAGTGTGAGTGTACAAGTTTGTTCACAAATCATAGACTGTCATGAAATGATAAATAGCAAATAACAAACTTATGTTAAAGTTACATTTATATATTTAGGTAATGCAAATGTTATTTGTTTGTTTGTACCTATGGTAATATATATTTAAGGACTAAAGAATGTTTCACTATTTTCAAATTAAACTTTCAAATTTAACACCACTTTCAAACATGCTCATGTAGGTCCTGAACTTAACATTGTGGGTGGGGCTATCTGAAAATGCCTGTAGTTTCCTGTGATGGATAGTTTTAGGTGTAGGGCAATGGCAAGTATACTTTACGCACACTTTCATTTTGCATTTAAGGGGCAATATTACACAATTCTCATCAAAAGTTACATAAAGTTTGGTGCACTGAGCACCAAAGATCCCTGGATCACAGTGGGTGTAAGATCTTAAAATGCCAACTAACCTGAAGTACTTACCTGTTTAAAGGGAACTGTGATTAATGATAGCGATTGGGAGATCGCCAACCATAGTTTTTTTCTGACAGGCTCTGCTATTTTTTCATATGTATGTGTGCAGTTAGGGTACTGTGCATTAACTACATATGACATGGCCTAGTACATTTAGTATGGCAAAAAAAAAGTAAATGATGAGATCAGATCTCTGTGTGGAGCACTGGTTGTTGTCAGACTCCTTGTGCAGACAATTATCTCACTGCAATATTACAATTAATGACAAAAATAATTCTGGGAAATGTGAACTGGTATTTCGCTAGATAGAAATAACCCACTTAAAACTTTTTTTTTTCTTTCCTTTTTTGGTCGGTGATAAAACTAGTGGTCTAGGACTTTTGCACAGTACTGTATAACAGTAATATGTCATTTGTACAGTTGAGTAATCTAGTATTTTTTTAGTAACACAAATAGACAAAAATGAAAACCAGCCTTTAGTATGACCATACTATATATATATATATATATATATATATATATATATATATATAAAAAAATAAAATAAAAAAAAAAAATAAAAAAAAAAAAAAAAAAAAATATATAGA
>JAUMHR010074075.1:0-16069 GCA_032361145.1 Enteromius fasciolatus | reverse complement strand
GTCAGAATGAACAGCTGTGCCAAAAACTAAATAACATAAATAAATACTAATATGTTACCCTGGAGCACAAAACCAGTTTGTATGCATATATTAAAACTGAAGGTGAATGCTTTTTTGCACCTTCAGATACCATATGTATTTAAATAGTTGTACCTTGAACAAATACTATTTCAGATTAAATAAATCTCAATTTTGTCAAAAATTGTCACTTATGACTGGTTTTGTGCTCCAGGGTCACACACACACATATATATATATATATAGTATTTGTGATGTGTGTGTTGTATGTTCACCTGAATCTGCCGATTCTACGCAGGTGTGAAAACATCTCTCCTCCCTGAACGTACTGCATCACCATGTAGAGATTAGTGTTGTCCTGTAAAACACACACACGCTATCAGACACACCCTTTACGTGCGGTACATCATCCAGACATTCGTATGTCAGACAGTCCTCACCTTGAAGGAGTACTCCAGTCGCACTAGGAAGGGGAAGCTGACGGCCTGCAGTATCCGCTTCTCATTGAGAGTGTGTTCGATCTGCTTCAGCTTCACAACCTAAAGAGAAGCCACGAGGGGACATCTTGACATGACGTCTGTGAGTGTTTAATCTTGTCATGATACATTACTGACACAATCTGTATTGTTTATAGGGGGTCAGGGGTTAGGCCTTAGCCCCGCCCACCTTCTGTTTGTTAAGGATCTTCATGGCGTAGTGCTGCCCGGTCTCTCTGTGTCTGACCAGCATCACACGACCGAATGAGCCCGTGCCCAGAGTCTTCAGCCGGTCGAAGTCCTCCAGACTCGCCGTGTTCTGAGGAATATTGAACACACGTTCACATCGGTCACGCAGGTCATTGATGTGCTTTCAAATAGTATTATCTTTGAATAATTCAAAACCTGTGCTAGTTTCTCTTGATATTTTAAATTTAGATTTAGTTTCGGCATTTTATGACAATTTCAGGGGAAAGATTTAATAATTGTGCAGTTCATCATTTTCTTAGTTTTTGCTGTTTTTAACTCTTTCCCCCAACACTGTTCAGTTTATTAAAAAAAAATTATCATTTAACACCATTATGTTTGGCTTGTGTTAAACCGACTTGAAACGGTTCTGTTTTGTTTCAACTCAATATTTTCATTTTAAAAGAAGATAAATGTTTTTACTTGTGTAACTAGGAAGTGGATTTCCCCTTCCCATTATGCTTTGAAATAAAATGTTATTTTAGGCATTTTTATTAAGATGACAAAACTGGGAGACTTGTTAATGCTATTTTATGTTTGTATTTAAAGGACCTTCTGCTATGTTAGTGTTTTGGGGGGTTACCAGTGTGCTTAGGGACCCGCTAACATAAATCAAAGTTGTTTTAATAGTAATAACAATAATAATAATAAAAATGCTTCGGGCATGCCATCTTATGTTATGCATAACAATTTGGCTAATGCCTAAAGTTAAGTAAATCAAACATTTATTTTCTTTTTTTCCCTCAGTGTAGAAGGATGTCTTCCTATTCATTTATTTTTTATGAGTCGGGGCTACACATATTTACCGGATGAAAATCCTTCCTTCAATTAAATTGAGTTCATCCAATGAATCATTTTTGTTAAGCGCACAATTTCCGTGCTTCCTGTGTTTTCACTGTTATCCTGTAGGTGGCGCTGTTACACATTATCTGAAAGTCAATATCTTCGACAAAACACGACATTCTCAGCTTGAGAATCAATAGTAAATATGTCTGTATAGTTCTTTATTAATTTTTACTGCAGCTTTAACTATTTTGGTACATCGAGTTAAACTAAATAAAAACGATAAATGCTGTACTCGAAACTTAGCCTATTTTATTACAGGAGCTTCAGTTAACTAATAATTGTTTATTGTGTATATAACTTGAATCGTGCCGAACAGGTGTCTGTTTTAAAGCAGCGTGTGAGTGATTGCTTAATAAAAGATTGCGCTGACAAACGTCAAACGGGTTTATGATCTTCTGGGTTTGTTCAAATGGCCACAGCAAACACCACCGACCGTATAACAATTCTACTGAGCACCTGAGAGCATACAAACCTGCTTTGAATGACTCATTTAACATTTCTTGTACTGGTAAACAGCTCTGACACCTATCCCCCGAATCCTCACTTCTGTTTTCTCTTGTTTTACTCAAATCCAGCATGCATCCGTCCTCACCTGTGCAGGATTCTCCCATTTCCTGAGGAAATCTTCTCTGGCGAAGGCCAAGAACTCTTTGACTGCGGGAAGAGACATAAAGCACATTAACTTCACATGCAGCGACGTCGGATTGTGTTTTTCTGAGGGATCAACGTGATAAAAACATTGCGTTGTACACAATCAGCTACATGCCTAGGGCCTTTTCTAAAAGTTGTGATTCATAGGCATTTTTACTGTGAAATCTACTCGTTTGTAAAAAGCCAACATTAGGATGGCTTCGATTTTGCTGGTAATATTTCAAGAAGATACTGGACTGAAGCAGCTTAACTTGATTATACAGATTAAATTAAATAATAACGTTCAAATGTGCGCATCACAAATGATAATCAGGCTTTTGAGGAATGTTTATCTTCTCGTTCATCTCTCAATCATCATTGTACTACTTTGAATAATTTAATAACTACAGAGCTTTTAGCAGAAAACTAAGCATTTAAATATGATCTTAATGAGACATTATTGGTATATATAGAGTGACGGGTGATATTTATACCATTTTATCTAAGTTACACTGTTAACTAAGATCACATTGATTTACGTTACAAGCTATCAGCGTTTTTTTCTTACTTTTTGTTTATATAAACATCAGGATCTGCAGAAAAACTTGGACTTTGTCATATTCTCACTGTATACTATGAACCATAATCCTATTGGATCAACTATAATACTCAACAAAAACACATTGGTGAACTTTATATTGTATATACCGTATATATATATATTGTCTGAAGTATTATTTGACTATTATTCCATATATGCGGGTTAAACGTGCCACTCATCAGTGCAAAGCGTTCAGTGTTTTGGTTGATTTCACTATGGCTTCAGCTTCCAATAAGAGAGCTCCATTCAGCATTTTTAAAAAGTTTTCCACATATTTAGTGCAGAAAAAAAGATAGTCAAATTTGGCAGATGTACAGTTGATATACGCATTTGGTGATGTTACAAGCAATCAAGTGAGGTTTGTCAAATATGACATATATGAGACGCACACTTACTTAAAAGTTTAACATTTGCATAGCCAAATTTATATAGGAGCTGGGCCATAATACAGTAACATTTTGCAACGATAATATAACTTGCATGCAAATAAAGATAAATATAGAGTTTTATCCTCAGGTTGAGCCAATGTTCAGGCACTTTTATCCTTGGGTTAGGCAATGTTTCACACTTGCACTTTTAAAGATGGTTGACACTGCCAAAGGCATACAGTGCGTTACACCGAGCTGTTTCAACAAACAAAGCCGTGTTAAACGTGCATGCATTTAGTTCAGTCACAGAAACTTCAAGCGCCAGCGTTTAAGGGAAACAGTTAAAGATCGTGAGCGGTTTTGGTTCCTGTTTTGACACTTTTTATACTGAAACAGGAAGACTGGGTGGGACTTGTCGAGGGGGTTATCTAATATTTATTCATTTAATCGTGCATCAGCAGCCAATGGTTGAACCACGAATTGATTCTTCCAGAGAGCGTTTAATTAGCCCAGAAAAACAAACAAACACATAGTTTTCAAAACATGCCAATGTCAAAGTCATTTGCAAGAGTACACGCGAAATCTCAAAAATCGACAACCAGGTTTTTAAACCAGGGGTTAAACCTGGATTACTTAACCCTGGGTTAAACAACCCCAAGTCTGAAAACCCAAACAGCAAGGCCACAACCGTCACAGGCCCCGAGAAGGACACATAGTGGTCAAATAACATGCATGTTTTCCATGACAAGATTGTTAAATAGCTATATTTAGCCTGCACATTAGATCTCAGCATGTAGGTTTTGGTTCTTGCCGTTACCTTCCACACATCTGTCCTTCCCTAGATCCATCAGACTTACACAAATAGCCTCTTTACAATCTACTAACCATGCTAGGCATGTTATGTACAGGGTGCATCGTAAACACACACGTACAAACCCCTCAAACGAAGCGCAGCTCGCTCTTATTAAAGCATCAACACATTGTTTGAGCCTGTAATCGCCATGACAGCATCAGCATCATCTCCGCTGAAGCCTCGCACATGCACGAGCGTATTCCCGATGAGCATCTGAGGATCGCCATGATCGATAGTGACGATGATGATGATGATGATGACTAAACAGAATAACTGGGAAGCGTTAATGACACCCACCGCTTTCCATCTCGTTGCCCCGTTTGGCGGCCGGCGTGTTGCCCATGACTCTGGGCCTGTCAGGCGCTGGAGAGCCGCAGGTAGGGAGGGATGCTGCCGCGCCTGTCGCGCTTCGCCTCTCACGGTCCGTTCGTCCGACCGGCGTCCACCGATCGGCTCCGAATGTGAAAACAGGGGACGTTGGCGCGTCCGATGGCTTCTCGGATAAACGGCGATCCCTTATGAATGCAGCAGCAGCAGCATCCGTGTTTAAAGGGCGGACGGGCCGCCAGCATCAAACCGGACTCGCGCGTCCTTTCCTGGCCTGGCTCTTCGCCGCTCCTCCGCGGCCCCGCAGTCCTGTCCGTCGCCTCCCCGCGGGGGTGTTCCGTGAGCGGCGCTCGCAGGGGAAATCGCGTCGGAAAAACACGGATGCAGCTTCGGCGAGATCGTTCATGCAGCTGCGCTTCCCGTGGCCATCGACATTGACTCCGCCCCCCGGACTGAGCCCGCCCACCGCGCCACCCCATTGGCCAGGCGGAAGAAGACGGACAGATGTGCGGATGACTGACACTAATGAAGTCGTTATGAGTTATGATTTCTCGATATCGGAACAAAACATGAGGATCCCCATGCAGTCTTCACTGCTCCCTGTTTGTTCAAGTGCACAATAATCGCTAATTTGGAGCGCCTTCAACGTCATCAAAGAAAATCAACGAGATTATTTTCAAGATTTATAAATCAAGCAGATTATTTTAAATAAATATACAATTGTGTTTATTTAATACATACATATACACACACTGCCGATCAAAAAATTTGAGCTCAGTAAGATATTTAATGATTTTTAAAGATATTTCTTCTGCTCATCAAGGCTGCATTTATTAGATTAAAAATCCTGAAAAAACTGTAATATTGTGAAATATTATTTCAGTTTAATATAAGTGTTTACTGAGTGAATATATTTAAAAATGTAATTTATTCCTTGTGATATAATGCATCATTACTCCAGTCTTCAGTGTCACATGATCCTTTCAGAAATCATTCTAATATGCTAGATAGATTTTTTACTAGATTTTTTTCTCAGGATTCTTTGATGAATAACAAGTAAAAAAACAACATATTTTTTTTACCAAATATAAAACATTTCTAAAATGTAAATCTATGGTATGACTTTTTTTGTTCATTGAATAGATCCTTGGTTAATAAAAGTATTAATTTCTTCCAAAGAAAGAATACAAATGTTCTGATCACAAACCTCTGAACGGTAGTGAAACAGTAAACTACTGTAACAGCAGTTCTGAACATTATTATCCATTTTAAATAAATGCTTCTCTTTTTAATATTTTAATGATCAAACAATCCTAAAAAAACAGCTTAACTGTTTCCAGCACTGATAATAAAACATCATCATATTAGAATGATTTCTGAAAGGATCATGTGACACTGAAGACTGGAGTAATGATGCATTATATCACAAGGAATAAATTACATTTTAAAATATATTCACACAGAAAACAGTTCTTTTAAATTGAAATAATATTTCACAATATTGTTTTTTTTCAGGATTTTTTATTTAATAAAGGCAGCCTTGATGAGCAGAAAAACATCTTTAAAAAACATTAAATCTTACTGAGCTCAGATTTTTGAACGGTAGTGTATATGTTAATACTATTTCATCTTGTGCGAAGCAACTTCAAATCATCCTCTCAATGCAAAGTAAAAACAGAAAAAAAAGGCTTTTTTTCCAAAATATAACTTATTTCTTATTTTCATTTAGTTTATTTGATGTACCTAAAATACTATATTGTGTTAACTACACAGGTTAATGTATGTTACTGAAACGAACTGAAATAAAAATAAAAATAGATATAATTACAAAAGAAGTAGTTTAAATGAAAGTGAAATTTTAAAAATTTAAACTTGATGTACTAAACATTTAAAAGTATTAAAACACTCTGTATAATAATCTTACAAAAAATAAAGCAGACTCAACCTTTTTTTCTTTTTACATTGTGCTTTATTTTATTTGAACTTTTTTTCTTCACACCCATCACCTGACTCTTCTTCCATAGCAGTTTGAGGTGCCAGTGTTTGGTTCGGTTCAGTGTGTCCCTCGCCCCTCTGACCCACGGTGGGCATATTTCCACAGGTCCAGATCAGAGGACAGAGAATAGAGAGAGGCTAAATGAAACTATGGGATGAGAGCAGAGGGAGTGATGGAGGGATGAAAGGAAGAGTAGTTGTCTGATGTGATGCGTGGATCAAAGGTGGAGCAGCCCAAAGTGCCATCTCTAATAGCTGTTGCTTAGCAACGTCATAAAAAGACACACACACAGGGCGTGTTTCCGTATAAAAGAGCCAGAAGACCGAGAAAACCAAAGACAGTTTTACAAAGACAAAAGTTCGTATTTATTCAATTTAAGACTTTGCATAAACAAATGTCACATGGAAAGAAAAAAAGGCAATGAAAGAACCAACCTATTGTTAAAAACTAAGTTTTCTAAATAATATCACAGAGCTGGTATTGTGACGAGTTCCAAACACTGATCATATCAGAGCAAAATATTCCCCAAAACCTGCTCTGATTTCTGACCATAAAGTACCACAGGATGAATCTCGCAAAAACATGTCAGGGTCACACTTTTTTTTTTAAATGGTAATTCTCTAAGAAAATGTGAACTGAACATGTTTTTATGGGATTCACCTCACTAGTGATGTGCACCACAGAAAAACAGAAGAAAACAGTCCTTGTCCGCTGGTGCTGCAGGTTCGGCCCCCTGCTGTTCAGCACAGGGAGTGCAAGACGAGTCCCGCGACGGCCTGAGCGCTGCGATGAGTGCATGTCCAATCTCAACTGTAAGAACGTGTGGAGGACAACTGTAGGTGTATAAATACAAAATAACACATTTATGACTGTATGCATGAGGTTGCTGTTGTGTTCAGGCTCTATAAGCAGTCCATAGAGTTGTCAGGCATGAGTCCAAGGGGCGGGGCTTTGCCAGGCATGCAGGTGGGTGGGAGCATGGCGTTGGGGGCGGGATCTACGTTTTCTGAATCCTCCATCTTGTCCATAGTCGCCTCCCAGTTAATGTGGAAACGGGTCACGCGGGGGTTAGATGCTAAGATGTTCCGCTGCAGCTGTGAACCGAACAAAACAAGAATTGTTGAGATTTAAATCTGTCAAAGTTAAGATTTAATGCTAACGTTACTCCAATGCATTTAATAATTTTACAAGTGTTCATTTTAAAAATGCATTCAAAAAAATTATAAAAATTAACATCAAGACAGACTAATAAATGTACTTTTAATTGTGAATATAAACTAATGCATTTAATTAATGTCTTCTTGTAAAGAGTTAACAATATATTATTATCAAAATTATCCGATAGTCATCTTTATGCTTAAAAAAAACCTGTTTAATATATCAAATGATTTGCATATTCAGCATGTGTTTTAAGAATCTCTTTACTGGCCGCAGAATGAACGCATGAAATCATTGGACTCTGCAGCAACACGCACAATGGCAGCGACCCGGAATCGTTTAGCAGTATTAATGAATTACAAAAAAAACTGGGCTATAAATGGCAGCCACCTGCCTCTTTGATCTGAGCGGCATTACCACATTTCAAATGCAGCAGATCTGTGTTACACAAATACACTCTCAATGCATAGCATGTGTACTGAGTGTTAATTGGCTTTCTGGCCCAAGTTCAATTTCCCCTTCATATCTCGATTCCAAATTGCCAGTAATAGATTTAACATTTATTAACGTAGCTATATTCACATTAATATTAATATACCGGAATCCGTGTCTTCCTTAATCGATGAATCTAACTGTGCTCTATAGACATTGGCGAAAAAATAGTATCGGGGTTTATCGACGGTACACTGTCATCGTTAACAAAATGTTGGTATAGCGCACGAAGGCGGCGACACAGCACTCATAATTGTATAATCATAATTGGTGCTTAGACTTTTTGTATTAAGCTAAGCATAAATACATGACGCTGTTATATTTAGAACTGTTTTTGCAACGTATGCAATTATACATATGTTACTGAATAAACATTTTATAGTGATATATTTCAGAGCTCCATCACCCAGTACCATTAGTGAATAAAGCACTGCATATATCATCTCACCTGTGTGTAGTCGGGTTTAACCGGTGGGTTTTCCCGTAGCTCAGGGTCTGTGTACTCATTGTTCACATAGTAGCCAATGCGAATGAATTCCTGCCCTCGATAGGTGCATGTGATGAGCACGACGGTCACGCCCACTGCATCGCTCTCAGGGATCAGCCCTGTGTTTGGAGCATCCGCCTGTCAATCAAGAGAGTCGAAATGGGAATGCTATTTCCAAGTCCTTTTTGCAGCTTGTAAATGTTATTGTATCTATAAATGAGACGTTGGATTTTATAATTAAACCATATGCATTATCTATGCTTTAAAGTGTGTCCAGAGGACCAACGTGCCATTGTTCTCACACTTTTTCAGGAACAGAGATGAGAAAATACAAGTGCAAGTGCTCCATTAATAGGTAGGTGGCAGTGTACTGCAATATTTTTCAGTGCAGAATCATACTGCACTGAAGCAGGAACCAAGTATTTCCCAGATCACAAACCCACCTGAAAGACAAACATATGTCTGCCTGCAGGAACTGGGCCGACCAGAACCGAGTCCAGGACCTGGTCATACTCCTCACTCTCTGCAGATCCCACATAGATGATCTTCCACTCTAGATCTGAGAGAGAGACAGAAACCGATGGGTTAAACAATTCTAGTTTTAAATAGACAGAATTACAATAGCATACAATGAACATTTAGTGCAAAGGATACGCGTCTCATGCTTAAAAAAAAAATTAACATCCTTTGTATGTCCTTATATTTGTATTTCAAATTTCATATTGGATTATGAGAATAAACATTTGATGTGACAATTTCTTATCTCAGTGTTAACCAAAAAACGTATTTTATTCATAAATCGAAACTGCTCTTGGGGTAATAGATGTCATGACTGAACCAATCATTTTCCTGTGATTTTTATTGTGCCTTTAAGTGCAAAATTACTAATCATCAGTAAATTAATGGGTGCAACAATTCATTGAAAATGTCCTTTTTTTTAGAGAGATGGGTGAAGTTTCTTAATGAGCTAATACATTTAATAACCAAACTCTGCATAATATATATTTTATTGTGAGGCAAAAAAATAAGAATTTAGAAGACATGTATAAAACAAACTGAGAAAGATTTCCATTCTAGTTCTTTATTCCAGTAAAATGTAGCAAACAAAATAAAAAATAGCTAAACATTTAAGAGTTTTACCTTATTTGTGTTCGTGTACTAAAATAATGTATAGAATAGCAAAGCATTTTAGCAAGTTCTGCCCCAAAATCGTCAGAGCGCCTCCCAACACGTGACGTCTCGAGAAAACTAACCAATCGGAGAGGTATAGACACATTGTGCACGCCCCGCTTCCGTTATCGGACTAATCAGGGAACGAGGCAGGGTTGCCAGGTTTTCATAACAAACCCCTATTCAAGACTACCCCCAAAACAAGCCCTATAGAGGTTCAAGGTTGCATCCCCCGGTATAATCGCGTTCCAGTGGGGTTAAATATCAGAGTTCCCCGAGTTAGCACTTTAGGGGCTAAATATCACGTTATTTGGCTGGCTTAATCCCGCGAATTTAAAAAACAACCCAAGCAACAGCGTTAAAGCAGCGCAAATCCGCGAGAAAATCACGGACTTGGCAACACCTGAAAGAGGGGCGGCCTCGCGCTGTCATCGAACTCCCCGCCGGCGCCAAAATATTAAGCGCGTGAACATTAACAGCTGACAATAAGACTTTTCCCGCTTAAATCACCACAAATATTCCTGTGACTCATGAGGATGTGAGACATAATGTCACAGGTGTGAAACACATTTGAGTTAAAGCCTTCCGTTTTTTAATATTAACAAAGTAACGGCAGAATACGTGTATAAACCGTGTTAATTTGTGAAATCGCTTACCTTCAGGTAGATCCTCCATACATTCAAATGTGATTTCGAATTGAAACGGGTTTCCAAAAGGACTGGGGTTATCCAGAACAGCCACGTTTAGCACCTGCACTTTAGCCATGATGGCTTACAAGGTTTGGACAACAGAAATCGGCCTTGTGTTGGTGGAAGAGAGCTTCTTAAAAACTGTCCAGGTCGCTGAAGTAAATCCAGCAGAAGTGTACAAGTCTGATTTACAGAACGATCTTCTGTTGAAGAGGCAGGGTTTTCTCTTGATACTTTGTACTTTTTAAAACTAATCAGATGGTCGCCATAGATCCATTTTATTTACTACTGGAATATCCTAAAAAACGTGTACATTTAGCACAGGTTTTACGTGAACGCGGTTTTAAACAACCAAATAAAACACTCAAATTCAGTCCTTTCCACCGGATCCTGGAGGAAAAACGTCCCTAAATGCAGCAAAGACACAATGACAGCAGCGAGTGCTCAGGATCTGACGCTCGTCTTCTTCAAAACCCGCTCTCTGCTGCACCCTGCTGGACTGGAGGACTTCTTCTTCTTCTCCTCCTTCGGGGTTTTCCGGAAGCTGGCATCTGATTTGTTGCATTACTGCCACCTACTGTACTAAAATTTCCTTTACACTATATTCTCTAGTCCAGTTTCTTTAAAAAGAACAAAACCCTAATATTTCCTGCCTTTTTGTTTCTCTGCACTTTCTAAAATACACTTACCATTTCCATCCACTGTTGTGTGTTGTTTTTACAATATTAAGGTCGCTGTGCCCCATTCTTATTCTGCTTAAAACGACTTGTTCTTTCCTACTCTTATTGTTATCTCTTTTGTATAGAATTAAAATTGGGTTCTTCATGCCACTGCTCCTGCCAGTCCAATTGCTATTTCATTTCACACTATGCTTATCTGTCCTTTCATTGCGCGAAATACCTGAATGAGCTGGGACCCACACAAATGCAATATTCTTCCCCCGCATGATCATTTGTAGCTGTGCCTGATTTAATGCTTGTTAGAACAGATACAGCATCACAAATTAAAAGACTTAGCACCGCTTTTAAGTAGGGCTTGCTGCAGACCATAACATCCGGGGGGCGTAGTAGGTTTTTGGGTGGAGATGGTTATGTTTAGGGATTAGGGGTAGGTTTAGGTATATTAAGGATGGAGTAGTTGGATCTTTATCCATCTAGGCTCCCTTGAATGTTGCAGTCTGCAGCGAGACGCTCCTCACACTTTTTATAATCCACTGGTTTTAAAATGACGACTAATTTCACAGCATACGAAGAGTTATTTGCAAAAACCACGGAACCTGTTTCCGCCACTAAATAAAAAATAAAAGGTTATTGCGATTCACAATTCTGCTTTTTTTTTCTCAGAACTGTGAGATATAAACTCGCAATCACGTTTTTTTTGTTCAAAAATGTACTTGATGACTCACAATTTTGACTTTCTCTTTCACTATTCGTTGAAAGTCAGAATTGCGACTGTGTGATATAAATCTGAATTATGAGTTTAAATTATGCAATTCTGACTTTTTTCACATATATTGCGACATTATATTTCTCAATTCTGACTTTATAACTTGCAGTTTTGAGTTTACAGTTCACAGTTCTGAGAAAAAAGGCAGAATTGTGAGAAAAAAGAGTCGCAATAACCTTTTTTATTTGTTATTAAGTGTCAGAAATAGGCTTCCATAAAAACCATAAAAAATAGATTTTTTTTTAATATTCAAAATTCTTTTATTTTATGTGATCATGTTTTTATTGTGTTATTGTGTTTAATTGTGTGTGTGTGTGTGTTAATTTTTAACCTATATTCAAAATAACCCAACTACAGTTTGAGTTATCTATTTTTGCAGATTAACTCTTCACATACACTTATCCAGACGTCCTTTTACTAATATCCTATCCTAATATATTATACCTTAGCACAGATAATAATTATTCTTTCCATAGTCGGGCATCAAAGATGGTGAAGCAGATGCACAAGAATACGAAATTAAAACAAGAACAATGTTCTAATACGCCGACAAATCAACAATTTTATTTAAAAAAAGAAAGCAGAGCAGATCAAAAGCAGTTTTACAGACACTCAATATTAGGATGAGCAACACTTCAGACGAATAAATGAGATTCATGAAATAAGGATGCTGCTATAATGAAGCAACACAGACGTTTGTTGTGCCATAGTACCCTTTCATATGTAAGCCATTAATGTGACGACATAAACTGAAACAGACAGGAAACGTAAGCAGAAATTGTACATTCTCATATCACAATAAGAACGATTCCATAAATGAATAAAAGTTAAAGCACAACAAGATGAGCCCTATGTCTCACAAATCCATTTAACTACGAATGAGCATGGCAGATCATTCCAGTTGTTTAGGACAGGTAGTTGAGGAATCAGTTCAACACAGTCCTCACCTCCATCACGATCATTTGGCTCACCCTTGTTCCAAAACCTGAAAAATATGTGTCAGAGCCCCAAAGTTTTTAGTCTTTTTAGTCAGCAACTACAACTGAGGAGCATCACAAGAGTTACATGAATCAACAATACTAACACACCGCAAGGTTTGGAGAGGAAACTAAAGTAGCGCAGAAAACTAAAAGGGGAAAGGTTGAACGAGAAGTCTCTTTATTTGTGGTTGGCATGATTGCATGTGGAAGAACAGAGTGTCCTGATCTTTTTTAAAAGGTTTTCAGCACTTACCCTTGTTTCAGCGATGTATTATCCACCCATTTCATGTTGCCCTCGCTCTCTGCGTCAGACAGACCAATCCACACAGTTTCCGTGGTGAATGAAGATATGAGTCTCTGAGAAGATAAAAGCAGGAGTAAGTGTGATTCCTCTCATTCATGAACAGAAACCTTACCTTAACACAAACTCACCTGCTTCTCTTCAGTGTTGATAACCACCAGATCCCCACCAAGATCCCTGCAGTGCTGTCTGCTGTCAGACCAGTTCTTCAACTCATTAAACACGAAAAACCAACCTGAATCACACAGATTTTCATACATAAACACTTTATAAATATGCAGGATAATTTACACAAAAACGGATTTGATCCAACCTCCTATGCTGCCTTCTTCAGTTCATCACTCAAAGACAAGACCAACGTACCTTTCTTCTTTATCCGGTCTCTCTCTGCTGTGATGGTGATGTGCTGCAGTATGATGAAGATCAGCAGAAGAACACAAATGAGCCCCAGACTCACTGTGATCAGCACCAAACATCTCCTTCCTCCTGACAAACAGGAAGAAAACACACAAATATCAGGTGAAAACAAACGACATTCCTGTAAAATATAATATGCACAAATGTATGCTGAAGAATTAAACTAAAACCTAAAAAAAAAAGCGATATTAAAATGTTAATAAACTTACTGCATTTTTTAGCTTTTGCATCTGTCTGCCTCTGATTCTGTTTTTCAAATGCATACAAGTCTTCAATATTTACATAATCAGCCTCGATCTCCATCAGTCACTGTGGATGTCAGTCTTCACGGATGAGTCGTGATCTTTTACATTTTGCCTTAAGTTTCAAAAACCCTACACAGGAAGTCATTTCTTTCCCTAAACTGGTTACAAAATCATAAGATGCTGTGGCAGATGACGTAAGCCTTATGTTTCTGTTGCATGTTTGAATCATCGTAAGTGTGGCGCTGCTGAGGAAGGGGAAATGTAGTAAACCATTTTACAACACACTGAAATAAAACCGACTACACCACCCCGAAATGAAACGGACACAGGTTCGTAAGCAAAGTAACCCAGAGAGACGTGTGGACAATGTACAAAACTTTATTCCAATTTTCACTAAATAATTCAAATACTCAATGGCAATCAATGTCAAGCATCCGGTCGTAATCAAGCACAATATATTTCACACAGGGCACTCTGTATACTACGCCAAATAAAGAAGCAATTTAAGAATATTACAGAAACAGAAATGACAGGCACAGGCTTTCCAGCGGCAGGGGCAGGCTAGATGAAGTGAGGATCCTAAAGGTGCACTTGTACGTCTCTCTCACACACACAATCACTTCACTCAGCAGCACCGCACTCCACACGGTTACACCACCACCAGTCCTCGGAGCTAGCCTCCCAGCCCACCAGTGCCTAGATCAAAACAACAAACAGGTTACATTCAATAACGCAGTAGAAATGCATCATGAAGCCACATTGAGATTAAAGAATGCAAAAGAGCTCAGGTGCAGGACAAAGAGACTGAAGTAAAAATACAAAAGTATTGTGCATACACTGATATATATATTGCAATGTTTTGACCAGCAGGACTTTGACTGATGAAAAAAAAACAAAAAAAAAACAGTGCAGTGTTGCCAACTAATTTTCACAATTTCTCAGTTCAGAGGAAGTTGGTAAAGGAAGACTGATTTGTTGCTAAAAGTTGTTAAATGATGTTGTGACATCACTGCGCGATGACGTCATATCATAGTCCTGATGCGAAATTGTGTCATTGCTTTAAATTGTTTTAAATCCCTAATTATTTTGAAAACGTACATACTTCTGAACGTTTTTGTGCTAAACACATAAAACCACACATTCTTCACAGTTACAGCTTCAAGCAGTGGATTAGTAGTTTGTGTCCAGCACTAACACAAGTCTAGAATATAGCACGATCTAATATTTTAATATAAAGGAATTTTCTGCGTAGATGTCAATTACCTGAATTTTTTCAGGTTATTTTGTGTTTTCGGGTTACAACAGATAATGGAGAACGGATAAAGCCCTGGAAAATGCTAGCATGCTATCTTTTCCAATTTGAGATATTAGATGTTTAGATATTTTTCTTACGGCGTGCCATCACATTATTGCAAGTACAAGCCAAAACAAAGTGTATCATAAATGAACACTTAAATTATTTTTTGTCATTAAATTACTAAATTATTATTATTATTAAATTAAGCGTATGCAAAAAGCTGCTAATTTAATTCAAATGATCTCTCAAAGGCATCTTTGGTTTTCACTTTTTGTCTAGTTTAAATAATAGTGTCACTGAAAAAAGTTGCTGAGGAAGTCTGAGAAGTTGTTAAATTGCATATGAAGTCTATGAACATAAGTCAAAAGGTGGTTTTTAATATTACATAAGCTACTTATCTGGTAAATTGCACATCCTCGTTTCGTTTCCTTACTTCATTGAGTGCCTCTTCTAAGCATGGAGAAATGCTGCCTGTGATCCCTGACAAAGTCCCGTGATTAAACCGGATGGAAATTCAAAGCCTCAGAGTATCAATAACAGCAATGCACAACAGCCATAAAGCCTGAAATTGGAAATTGATAAGCCAGTTCAACACAACTGTGAGCCAAAATATATGGAAAAACCATAAATACCATATATATATATATATATGGCTGTGATGAGAGCTTGTGTCATGAGATCTCGCGAGATGCAATGTGTCTCTTATCCTCGCAATAGTGGTATGAGGTTTTACACCTCCGTGAAGTTGGCCCCCCACCCAACGCAAAACGTCGCAAAAATAGTCTCATTCGTTTGTGCTCCGTTTGTGCTCGTTTGTGCTGTAAAAATTTTCGTTTGTGCTGCTTTGGTTTGTGAGATATTAAATATTTATTTAAAGGTCATTCTCAGGTCAGTCAGCCCCCCCACATGCTCCGAATTGATCCTAAATGGTCTTGTTTGTTTGTGCTTCGTTTGTGCCGGTAAAAGTTTCGTTTGTGCTGCTTCGGTTTTTAAAATATTAGACTTTACATTATAGGCGATGACGTC
>JAUMHR010074011.1:0-16075 GCA_032361145.1 Enteromius fasciolatus | reverse complement strand
AAGAGAAGAGAAGAGAAGAGAAGAGAAGAGAAGAGAAGAGAAGAGAAGAGAAGAGAAGAGAAGAGAAGAGAAGAGATATTAATTAGTAATCAGTATTCAGACATGATTTTATTGTGTGTTATTCTGTGTGTTTTTACCTGCTGACCAGGGTGTGTCTCCATTCTGATTGCCATCTTCCCTCTGAGAGTCAGAGTTCAAACTCACATCGACTGAGAGGTCCAAGCTATGAAAGCTTCTCCTAAACCCAAACACATCATTTCATCAGCAGATCGACTACACTGCGAGGTGCTTTCCTGTGGGCCTTCGATTTTAGAGTCCGTACTTACCGACGGAACAGCTTTACATTTCCTTGGTTGTTGGTTGCGGCTTGTGCAGTTGTCCATCTGTTAATGAGTGGAATAGACAGCCCTTTTACCAAATGAGAGGACTCACAAGGAATGATGCCAGTGCTGTACAATGTACCAAAATAAAACGTCCTTAGTAAAAATGTAATGCATTTAAAATTACTTATTTCATCATAAGTATAGTTCAAATCGATTAACATATTTACTTGTCACTACTGATGAGGATTGTATGGTTTTAGAGTTATATCTGTCTTTAAACGCAAGATATTTAAAGTGTACACTAAGTGTACTTGCAACAGTTCCACTTTAGCAAAATCAGATACTTCAGTATATATTTAGTTAGGGTTCAAATACAGAATTAGTTGTTAATGCATTAAGTATACTAGTTTAGCATACCAAAAGTATAAATTCTAAGTATTAAATGTATTGCTAGTATACTAGGCAGGGAATAAATGTATTGCAAATACATGGTATATTTAATTTTCAATTTTCATGGTACATTTAAGTTGAGACAAATGCAGAGGGTGTAATGAGGGTGTAGGGTGCGTGTGCATACAGTTGTGCTTGTAGCTCCAGTATAATGGCCTCCAGTTCTTTCTTCTCCTGTTGACTCTGGACCTGTAGTTCCTCTAGTTTAGCATCAAGCCGCTTGTTCTCGGTTTCTACATTTTTCAGCTGGGATTCCCTCAAGCGGACCAATTCCTCTAAATAACCCTAAAATAACAGAGATTTATGGATTAGTATTTGACTGCACTATTTCTGCTTTAACCAGCTGTGTTTCTGAACATACCTGGTTGATCGAAAATGGTCATTAGTTGCAAGAGCATTTTGGACCAGCAAGAAACCAGCTAAGAAAGATGGATAGTGAACATGCTTAACCAAATCTGGGAGTCAAAAGCTCCCAATACCTTTTGGGCATAGACAATTTTGAATCTTTGCTCCATCTTTCGGCATTTGTTGCTCCAGGTCTCTTCGTCTGTGACCAAAGGGATGTAAGGATGCTCAGCTACGCTCTCATCGCTGGCACTGCTGTCCACACTGCGGCGGTCTTCTTCATCACTCAGGTAGTCATAGCTGCAGAGGCAGTAATTACATTATTAAGACTACTATAAGGTTTGGCATTTGTGTTTTTTCAGCAAAATCTACCTCTGGGTGAACTTCAGGTAAGGCGTGTAGTCGATCACTGCGGGTGTCTTTCCATCCAAAACTTCTCCTTTTAGACAGAAACTAATGGTGGCAAAAAAAAAAACACAAACCGTCAGTATCATCACACACATACTAATTAGTGGCAATGAAATGGCACATTCCTGAAGAAAACACATTCACGCTTGTGTAAGTGTCATTTGTGAGCTGTGAGAATGAATGCAGTGTTTTTACCTGAAGTCAATGGCACTGAGTCCAATTAGCATCCCTGTCAGAACCGTAGCCTCTTCCCTTAGCATAATGGCACCATCATCATAAAATCTCCTGCAGCGCAAATATAGAATTACAAATCTATTTAATTACAAATTTGACAGCTGTCAAACTCGCTGGAAAGAGAGCAGTTATAACCTGGTTGTCCGAGTGTCCCTTAACGCAGTGGCTACATATTCAGACAAACGCTTCTCCATCAAAGCTACACGAATCCATGCTCGTCCCTGTAGGACAACGAGAGAGTAAACTGTTGTAAATAAAGATTTGCTAGTGAAGTAGGATGGAATAAATCAGCGCACCAGCATCCAAAACAAAACACATGCTATGCTAAAGATAAAGTGCTTTAAGATGAAAGCCTCTTGCCTTTGCACGTGACGTGCTAATGTTCTCAATGCTCTCAATGCTACTGATGCAGTTGTTGTGGACTTTACTGCAGGCGAGACGGATATAGTCCCAGAAACTCCTTTGGCCATCTGAACTGAACCAACCACCTGGACCTGATAATATAAAAACATCACCACAGATTATTAGCGTATACTAACAAACATTGGGAATTGACTCTTTGCGAGTCATGCTGGTTTCATGCCGTACATGTTCTCACACTGTAAAAAAATCACGGACCAAAGAGGAAACTGACAACATTAACCGACAAGACAGAGCAGGTCACTTCTGGTAGGAAACAAATTCTGCTTTTAGAAATTCAAACAATAAATACCATAACATAAATTTGTGGCTCTTTAACTTGTCGTGACTGTAGCGCCTCAGTTCAAGCAGCACAGGAACAAATCCTAATCTTTTCAGATTTACTAGTTAAGGCATGGTTTAAACATAAATGAACATCAGAAAGTCATCAATACGCACAATTGTTCAAGTTTATGTCCACTGAGGTTTATCTATTTTCCTGTCTGATTTGTTAGGAGGACAAAATGGTGGTTTCTGTATTATGATTAGTCAGATCCGCTGTCAATCAAGTTCCCTGCTAAGGGTTAAAGTTGTTTAAATATATACCTTTGAAACGATGACTAAGGATGTGCTCCAAAATTGCTGCAAAGTTGATGAACTCCTCCGATGAGTCATCAATAGGCTCTGCAGTGTATTTTTCCAACAACGTCTTCACAGAGAACCTGAGAGAAAAAGTAAGAGTAACAGCGAGGCAATATATGGTAAGTTTAGTTATCAAGATATGCTACATAACATATCCAATTTCATCAGATAAACAAAACCATGCAGTGAAATACCACACTTCGCTAACAGTATGATTTGTATCTTACAGACAGACACAAGCGCTAGCATCGGTGCAGGCCCTGCTCAACGCTGCCATTCTGACTGATGTAAAGACAGGCGTTTTCAGGAGCGGTGCCACAGCGGACTGCTGAGGTCAATCCCAATTGTCTTGTGTGCAAGACAATGCCCTTTTGATGCCATATTCAC
Organism: Enteromius fasciolatus; assembly: GCA_032361145.1. NCBI lineage: Eukaryota > Metazoa > Chordata > Actinopteri > Cypriniformes > Cyprinidae > Enteromius > Enteromius fasciolatus. The sequence continues at coordinate 12,887 of JAUMHR010074011.1, read as the reverse complement.
GTTACCACTCCTGCCATCACAATTGGAGTCCTTGTGCCCCTGCCAACAGCTCTACGCTACTTGTCGGCGTGGAGACCTTTGTCCTCGCCTGGGTTCCATTCCATCCACTGCGCCAGTTGTTGTTGTTTTTTTTAAAAGCAACAGTATAGTGAGCAAATCTCCCTTGTATCCTAACACACTCACGCTCACTTTCCCCACCCACTCACTTGCTGAACTGGTGGTGTGATCTATTTAGGGCTGTCCCGATACCATGTACAGTTCTCTTCCAGAACAGTCAAACCTGCAAGGCGCTGGTATGCTAGGACTCTAGCCCACTCAAAGGGTAGAGAAAACAGAGAGAGAACTGAGAGTCTAAAGACCTGACGACCTACATGCCTTCATGGGGAACACCAGTATTACGGAAGGGAAGACTGCCCTGTCTGTGGGCGGCTCTTCAATAGCCCGGGGCAAGACTTCCATCACCATGGGCAAGTCCTCAATCACCCGTGGGGTCACCACTACCTCTATGGGCGACTCTACCATAACCAGAGGCAAGACCACCATCTCCCTGGGCAGAGCCAGCTTCAGCCGAGGCAAAACTACAACCTCTTTCCACAAGGCCCTCATGCCCAAGCGCCGGACCAAGTAGATGGAAAGGGGATCCACAAACACTGAAACAAAGACCAAGACTTCAAAAGCAAGAAAGAGCACTGGGAAGGACGAGACAACCAATATACAGCCAGAGGACGACTCAATAGCCTCAAAAGCCAAGGCCTTTCTTTTACTGAGAAAGACCAGCTTTACAAAAGGGAAAATCAAACTCATGAAGAGCAAGAAGGCCATCTCATGGGGAAAGACAGTTCTTTCAAGGAGCAAGACCAAACTGAGGAAGGGAGAGACTGCGTTTGTGGTGGGTACAACTACAATCACTCACGGAGAGACTACTAGTTCTTTGAGCAAGGCTACTTTAAGTCAAGGGGAGAAGTCTGTCACTGTAGTTAAGACTTCCCTCAAAAGAGGCAAAGAGAAGCAATGGAATCTCTACTGGGATTTTCATCTGTGACTTAAAGACACAAATGTAACTGCAAACAGTATATGTACAGTATTTGTTTATGTGTGTCCACAAAGACTAAATTTGTAGTAGTAGAGCGTTTAAGCAGGTTGGATGTCTTGTAAGATGCAAGTGTTTGCCAGCTTGCTCTAGAATCATATGCAAATGCATTCTAGATGCAAAATGAAGTGTAAGTGTGTCTAAAATTGGCTTGGAACTGAGCATGACGTCTTTGTCACTGAAAGAGAATACAGATGGTTTTAAGATAAAGATTTGTCTGAGAAGATGTTCAGAGATCAGACACCAATCTGGTTTTCATGAAGAGAACATGCATGCATGTGTGAGGGTGGGCACTGCCACGACTAGAATGGCTGTTATTGTTGTTCACATGCAGAAAAGGGTCTAAGCTGAATAATGATCCAGTACCCAGATTTGAGATTCTGTTTTGCAAGTGGAATTGTATCATTTGAGTGGACTAACCAAGTCACAGTAAAACGTTTTAACTTCAACCATAGCCTTACAATTAAAATGTGCATTGTTCATTCCTTAACTTCTTAATATTGCATTAAATGTAGCATACATCAACCAGCATAACAATGAATTACATCAGAATTGTCAATAAACAGACCTTTGAAATGTTTAAAACATTGTTTAATGTGTCTATCTTTAAATATTTTAGAGGGTTTTTTTCCACTATATCTAAAGCTGGGCACACACTGCTTGTCAAATATACAACATGATCCAAATCAGATCTTAGGTAAAAGCCACAGCGTACTGTAACATTTCTTTTATGTCAATCTGTGCAATCATAGCCAAGACCTTGGTCCCAGTTGTCTTATGAACAGCTAGTAAAAGTGGTCAGACTTTGTCAGTTTTAGATTCATTAACAAGAAGCAAAAATCTTCCAGTGTGAAACTGGCTTACACAAGCAAGCAAGCATTTGGCTATATAGAACTTTTTTTTCTTCATTTTAACAAAACTGAAACACATCAACAGTAACTTATTTGACTATACATTTTAGGGGTCTGACATAACAAAAGCTCATACAGACCCTTGAGTCTAAGGAATACCGTGTTGGGCAGTTAACACGATACCTTTCTCAGAAGCCATGTACAGTATAACTTTGGACAGCGGTTCTAGGGAGGCACAATGCCACGGAACTGAGTGATGTCACCACCAATTGTGTCGCTCAACAATGTGTTCTTCAGTGCCTTGCTTTAACGACAAGACAAAGCAGTCTACTGTCCGATCTGCCCCCTGATAGAGCTAAGGCCTCCTACGGCAGCCTCTGTCCATTCACGGCACACAGGGGAGGTATGTGGCCTTGCGGAGCCCACGTTACACTGCTCAACAAGGGCTTTATGCTGCATGGGGGTTGCTCTCACCACGCTTAGCATTCTGGTCCCATCCCGACACTAGCTGTTTGGACTGTCACACCCAGCCAGACACTGTCTGTGTTCATTGGGATGCGTTGCTGCCAGGGCACATGATGAGCCATCATCACCTCATCCTGTAGAATCAGGAGAGCAGAAGCTTCCCAAGGGAGAGTTGAGAAAATTTAACCCTGAACGTGCTCCAGGTCAGGTCATCTGGGCTGGCTGCTGGAGGAGACCTCCTGGAGCTTTTCCGGCACCACCACCTTCAGTTCCGCCATGGGTAACACCAGTTTCACAGAGGGTAAGACGGCCCTTAACCTGGGGAGCACATCGATCAAGAGAGACAAGAGCAAGCTCATGATGGGAAACTCTTCTATTTCCCGCGGGAAGAGCACAACATCCCTGGGCTCTTCCACCATCACCAGTGGCAAGACGAAGATCTCCATGGGTGGTGCTTCCTTCAGCCGAGGCACCAAGACTACGTCCTTCCGAAAGGCTTTTTTGCCCAAGAGGAAGACTCTTTAATGGGGAGTAAGGCAGAATCTTTGGGGAGGGTGCAGGGTGCTGGGAATGGGATGGGGGGACAGATTCACCAAGCTGGGAACAAATAAAACATAGCAGCATATATCACCAACAGCTGAGGAAACACCATCATTCTGTGGAGATAAGTTACTGCATCTTGAATAATCTTTTTGCCATTCAAAACAAGAACTTACATTTTTGGACAAAGTTTCTTTTTTTGTTTACCTAAGATTTTTCTGGAATACATCCTGGATACAGGTTAGTACTTAATGAATCCAACTCCAAAGGATGATGGGTATGCCATGGACTTTTATTTGTAGCTGTAATAAAAAATCTTATGTATAACATAATTTAAACGGTGCTAATTTACATATTTCATCATGTTACATCGGTAATCCAAGGATCACTGATTTTGCCAACTTGGATTTCAGTTTAGTCACCTGTAGTTGTTTGATTGTGTCATTGCTCCATCATTTGACCAGAGCAAAATTTGTGTAACTGTAATGACAACCCAGTTAGATTTGGATGCTTTAAACAACAAACATTCTTCAGTATTGATTTTCTCTTTGGCTCTATGGCTGAACCAAAAGGTGTTTTCCACAAGGGTAGGGCAATCCCACGCCCTGATAACAATGCGGGATCATTGCAGGAATGATAACTCCCAACGCCAGCCAACCAAATACCTTGACTGGACACAATGCCTGGTCACAAGAGCAGTAAAAAAACACAAGGATATGACAAAGTTTGACAACTCTACAATGTGTAAATGTAAATATTAAGATGTGTGAGTCTCTGAGGGTTAGCAGGGATAGGGCTAAAATGCTAATAGAGGAATGTAGCAGCAAGACTGTCTTGGTACGATTTGACACTGAAAAACAAACGTGCAACCACTTGACAAATAGCTTTTGTGTCCTTGGTCTCGCCCACTTTGGTGACAGGCCAAAAAGCCAGACCCTTCTATAAAAATAATACTTCATACCACTTGTTCTTAAGATTTTGTTAAGTTTTTCAAGGCACCTCTGACTAGACACTACGGAAAACCTCCCAGTTCTTGTTTGTTCTTAGCTTTTATAGGTTCCTTTCTCCTATACCCTTTCTATCAGTCATCACTATTTCCCTGTTCTGGTCCTCCTCTCCCAAGCCTGACCAATCATACTTTCACTACATCTCACTCCCACTCTCTATTTTGAACTTTTTAATATACTTCTTTCACCCCCTTTTAATCACCCATCTCGTAGGCAGTATGAGCATTGACTGCTAATCCTGCATAAGCTTCCCATCCTTTCCATCCAATAACTGCTCAGTAAAAATCCCCCCAGAGAGACTGGGACTGCAGATTGAAAATACATTTTTCTTTTTTTATTAAGTTCATACGAATTTAAATGGCTGTGACACATCTTACAGACAACAACATGAAGTTCTTACTATAACTGGAGGAGAGGTCAGTGGGTTAGGTATGTGCTGGGAAGCTAAGTAAGTGAAAATGATTGTTTGTGTATTTGTGCATTCAGCATCATTGAGTTAGAAGTTAAAGTTGACAATGGAAGAAGCAGAGGTCGCTGAGCTGATGCCAAGACATGTGTGGTAAAATAAATATGATTTTGTCATGTTCCCAAGAAATCAGCTGGTCAGAGAACTAGATTTTAAGGATGGAAACCTTTTAAAAATGTCTAAACACTGATCCCAGCACCTTTAAGAGAAATACAGAAGGCCATTTTAGACAGAACACATTATCAAGACAGCTAAAAGTCCCATAAGACATCATCTACAGTGACTTCTGTATATCATTTCAGATGAAAAGTCAGAAAACTAAATCTGTTGATTGTACTATACAAAACTGACTCTGTATTTAAATGCTCATCCTTGCAGAGTTCTTGAACCCTCGGAGTCCACACCCTTACAATACTAGCTTCAGCTGTCTGGAAAACTTTCTTAAGGAGATGAGCAAAACTGTCCGTTCCATTACACTGGAAAGTCAAGACATGGGGACATCAACAAGACCCTTTCTTTGACCGCTGGAACTCTTACCTCTCAACTTTGACCTGGGAGGCAGTCATCATGCCCTATTTTTCACTGCATCGTTTCTTAAACTTGCCCTTTATTAAGGATGATGTTACTGCCATTCACTGTTACAGATCTCATGGTTAAAAGTACTGAGCTTTTACCTTGTTACATGAAAACAATGTTTGGAATATTCTTTTATCCAAAACAACTTACAGTGCATTCGCGATATCCCATTAGTAAACGTAAGCACATAAACGTATTTTTGAGTGCCTTTACATTGAAATCTGTATGTATCCCCTCTGAAACTGACGTTTGTTTAGTCTGAGTGTAAAAACTGAAAAAGTTGAAAACTGAAACTGTGTAAACTTTGTGACTGTCTATAGCATGTCAGTGATCCAAACTGTATGTGTAACTATTGAAAAAAGCAGCAGAAATGCAACATCACTAACATTTTGATCTTAGCGCAGAACAAACTCAGCTTTGAGATAAGTGGGAGTGAAAATAACCATGTTTCTGTTACTCAGAACCCTTCTCCGCAGTGTCAGCAACTCTCAGTTTAAAAAAAAATGCTTTCAAGAAATACATAGGTTAGATTTGCTCCTCAATTTCTGGTTTAGATCATTTAAAACGGGGCCAAATTCAAACATGTCCCTGACCATTTCAACCTGGTTTAAAGGTCGCTGAAGACAAAAACAAAAACTTTCACTGTGGACTGAGAGACATGACAATGGGAGTGAGGGTTTGATGATTGAGAGTGAAGGATATAAGCGTAAGGTCTCCTGATCTCAATGTATCAGAGAAATACAGACACATGAGAGAAGCACGGGAGGTTTTAGCTATGTGTCTCTCAGAGCACCAAGTAATCTGAGCTAATCACGATCCAATTAAGCAGTGTTTGAAATTTCTTTGCTAGCAGCCATTAATTAAGATTCAATTTTGTTTTTTTTCTTGTCAAGTCCTTCGTCCTGTATAACTTGTCTTTTAATTTTTCAAACAGCTCTGGCATGGCCATACAAGAGACGTGGGAAGTGGAGAAAGGCCTATGCCCTTTTCGACAAAAGTGTCTTTGTGTTTATAATAATCTGTGAGGTCTGAAGTCCATTTTTGTAATTCTTTTTCCACACTGCATTAGCATAGCATGTGTTTCATGTGTTTAACAATTCCTACATTATGCCATCCAGATGGTAGAACCTTGGAAAGTTTGGTTCTAACCACGGTGCTGTATATTTAATAAATATGTGCTGACATTAATGAAGATCTATTTTCACGTTGTTCTCAAAAACAATATTTTTGGAGAATTAATATGAACCCTTATAGAACCCATATTCTTATTTACTACAGGCAAAGAGATGGGGATGATGATGTCACAACAGCTCGCAATGATCACAATCATCTCTTTGACTGCATATCCATTATGACAACACAATGGTGCTGCTGTCCCAACAGGAGTGACAGTGTTCTGTGTCCGTTCAGCAACTGTACGTGGCTTATGCCTGGGGCGCCCCCAAACATGAATTATTCAACACCCACTTAATGTGCTGTACCAACCAACCGGTAAAGTGCAGCTCCGGAGCAGTCCCGCACAGCTCTGCAGAACTGAATGCAGTGATGGAATTCGGTGTGTGCCTCGCACGCTTCAGTCATGACTCACCAACGCACATTACACAGTGTGCTGGGACAAAACGTGCACGTAGCATTGCAAGCGTACAGTTATTGGCATTGGACTGAGATACTGCAATCTGTGAATGCAGTGACTGCTGCACCATCATCACAAATCATCTGAAAGCTGAACAAATAAGCTTTCCATTGATCTATGGTTTGTTAGGATATAGGACGATATTTGGCCGAGATACAACTATTTGAAAATCTAAGGGTAAAAAAAAAATCTAAATATTGAAAAAAAAAATCACCTTTGCGGTGCCTATTGCTAATCAAAAATAAAGTTTTGTATGTTTATAGTAGGAAATGTACAAAAATATCTTCATGGAACATGATCATAATGATATCTGAATTATATTTTTGCCATTTAAAAATAAATACTGCTAAAGATATACAGGCTATCACTAGTTGTGTGGTCCAGGGTCATGTTTTAAAAATATTTTTACTTTTTTTTTTTTTAACTACAAGTTATTTTACTATTAAGCATTATTTTTAAGCCACGTAATGGCTTTCAATTTCTGATTTGATGAACCGTTTGTAAACTACTATGACTGTAAATGACTAATTACTGAGGATTATTTAGTAAACTGACTTGAAACTGAATGAATGATGTAAATGAAACAAAGTTGACAATACATTCATTCTAGTGTGATTTGGTGATCAATAAAATAATACAGAGGAAAATGAATGCATACACACTCATTTGCCATTGATCTTTTAATAATTATTTGCAGCAAATGCAAGGACACTCAACCTGATACTTATTTTTAATATAACATTCTGTGCACTGATGATGAATCGTGCTTAAAAGAACAGGAACGTGCATTAAGAAAATACATAGGGTCAAATTTAGTTTTTTATATTGACTTGAACAGATGCAAATTTGTGCTAATGTATGATCCTGTTTATTAGTGGTCTTTATTTGGGAAAACAATTACCAAAAGCATACTTATTTAATCATCTTCATCATCATAACTGTGGGGAAAAAAGAAGAAAAAAAAAGAAATACACAGTTTTATGAGGGAGAAGGTCATATTGTGGTTTTAGCCTGTCCAGGGCACAGCATGAAAATGGTCGGATGGATGTAATGACGTCATGGATGCTAGTATGAAATAAGGGACCGTCTTCATCTTCAATATTAAGCTTTTACGCAACAACAACAAAAGTAAATAAAAAAGATGCTATACCAAATGATCTATGTTCTGTTTAATAAAATACACGATACACAAATATATAATTAGAAATATACTTGATGACAGTGTTAACTACCTAGTCATTGGTATATTACAAGCTAACTGAAAGCACGCTTCGTGTCGTGAAAACCGGTTGGCGGTGTGTCATGCAATAAAACTACCTGCAGACGGTGATGAGATTCTTGCGCTCCACGCCGACGTTTCTAGAAGAGGATTTTTTCGACGTTAGACCCATAGCCATTGCGGTCTGGAAACAGCCTGACTTGATTCGGCGGAGGCTGCATCGAGCCTCTAGTTTCCCGGCGCGGCTCAGACCCCTCCCTCCTTCCGCCGCGCTGCCGCTGCCGTGGGTCCACTCCGGCGGAGGACACCGGGGCTGCTGGGCGACATGGGCACAAGACGACATTCTTTCAGTGCTTGTACTTTCGCAAGGTGGCTCACGAACATCTGAAGTGTAAAACAATCAGCAAACATTTAGAGAAGATCGGAACGCGCACACATATGATTTTAAATGGCTGATGATAATAATAGTAAAATAATAATAATAACACGTCCAACGGTCATGAACATGTGGGCGTGGAGAACATCCTACTGTTTATTTAAATAACTTAAAGAGATAAAACAATTAGAAAACGTTGTTCAAATGAATTATAAATTAATCATGTTAATACAAATTAGTATCAGGTACATTTGTATTTATTTTCTTTCAGTTCATCAAAACTAAAGACTGTACCAACCAGTTTACCATGGTTAAACACAACATAACTGTAGTCACACTTACCAGAATGTGTGTTATTTATTATATATAGTTTTTTATTTCCAAGTTGGTGGGTTCTTATTGAAAACTGTGGCTCGGTCTCCTCTAAAACCTTTGTGGGGAAAACACCTAGAATAGGCAAATATCCACGTAAAAAATTATTATTTCCTATGAAGTCAGCAGTTTTGTGTAAAATATTCCACCACGGGAATAATATAGCTTCCAAGATATCAACTTGCTAGCAGATCTCGATTTTATAATGCTAAAAAAACACCAGGGGGCGCAGTTTACCACATTGCTCCTTCACGATCTCGGAAGAGATTCGACCTGCTGAACCAAAGCGTGTTGTTAATGAACCATAAATCAGTCGAATAAAGGAAGTGCACATGGAAACTCATGGACTGATGTATGAACACAGAATTTATGTTTGAAATGGTCAATTTAAATAATAGTTAAATGCATTATTATTACTAAATGCATAAAATATTAGATTTGTTTTATAACTGTAAGACAGCAATAAAAATATAAAAAGTGTTTTAATTTCAGACCATTCAGGTTTCTGAATTTACTTATCTTTTTAAAATACGACGACTAACAAACCTTTACGTAAAGAAAATGTAGCGTAATTATTTAGTCACCCTGGACCACAAAACCATTTTTTAAAACTGATTTTATTTTACCTTTTCCTCGATGTCTGGTTAAGTAGGATAGGACAAAATTTGAAAATGTGGAATAAAAAAATATATATTAAAAAAATAATTATATATATATATATAGAGAGAGAGAGAGAAAATCGCCTTTAGCTGTCCAAATTAAGTTCTTCTGTTCTATTATAAACCAAAAATAAAGTTTTAACATATTAGCGTTAGGAAAATTACTAAACATCATGGAACATGATCTTTACTTAATATCCAAATTTTTGGCATAAAAGAAAAATCTATCATTTTGACACATTATGGCCCGGTTTCACAGACAGTGCTCAGACTAAGCCAGGATTAAGCCATAATTCAATTAGGACATTTAATTTAGGAATTTTTTTTATAGACAAGCTTAGAAAAAAACATTACTGGGGTGCATTTTGCAACAAAACAAAGACAGTGATGTAATTCAAGATCAGTCAGTACAAGTTTATTTCAGCTGAAACAGCTCCGACTTACATTTAAGTCTAGGACTTGGCTTAAGCCATGTCTGTGAAACTGGGGGTCATTGTATTGTTGAACACAACTACAAAAACACATTTTTTTTCTTTCGCCTTGGCCTTTCACCTTTCACTCTTGACGTCATTGGATTCTCAGCGTTTTCTCTGATTGGCTACTCAATAGCGAGCCACTCCCTTATCTCTTTAGACCCGGTTTTACAGAGCATCTGGCCGCTGCACAGATAAGCATATCTCAAGTCAAGACACCTTTAAGTCAGTGCCCCAAATTAAGAGGCGGTTTTACTACTCATGTAACGTAACTAAGAGAATTTGGGAATAAGAAAAAACGAGAGTCACTGACATGGTGCTTCAATACTAAAGGAACACATTCAGGCAAATTTAATTTAACTAAAGGTATGCAATTATCCTTTTCTCTCTCACACAATCACACACACTAAGCAGGTGACACAGAGCCTTTGTTTCAGTATAAAAAGAGGCCACACACAGCATCAGAGCACAGCGGGAGAGAGCGAGAGTATATTTTAGCTGAGAGAACCAGAATTACAGAACAGTCTTCAGGCAGCTAGATAAACAGAAGCCCACTTAGAAGAACATTTAGAGGTGAATTCATATGTACATTCAGACTTGGCCAAATAAATACATAAATTAAAAGCATAAATTAACAATAAGAATAATTACACAAAAACAAAGTCAGAAGATACAGTCGTTCCGAGCTCAATTTTAACCCAGTTCCCAAACCAGTACGCTTTGCTATAGTTGAAAATACTGGCCCCTATTCATGCCCAGCACTGGGCAGTCCCTTTAAGTTAAGTGTTGTGATGTCCCAGTGTAGTACTTTACATTACTTCAACGGCTACATTGATGCCTTTGGGCATATAGGCTAACTGTAAAGCAGCGAAACAAAAACATTCTAGCGCGTAACAGAAAGAGGACTCATCTATAATAAGACTCCAATTATAGTGATGCAGAACTACATCCGGGACGTTGATCTACAAATTATATGCAGTGCTTTCAAAAGTATTATAGCATCTCACAGACTCGAATGTTTGTTTAGCACCCCTCCTTGGGATAATTCAGTGCAAGATTCACTTCCAGAAGCTCCATCCTCTCACTTCCACCTCTAATAATACTGTTTAACGTCAAACTGGCAGAGTCCTGTTGGGGAGTGCAGCACAGGCCTAAGGGAGGTATGCGGCAACATTGTTACACCAATGACACTTTTACCATAAAAGTGAGGACTAATTGGTGACGAAACACATAATCAGTGGACCGCCTATATATCCGGACAGAAACAAAGGCTGGCTGCCTGAGGAGAAGCAGTTAAGAAATATCTCATCGGTGTGAAGAAAGGTTGTGCAGATTACAATCAGTGGTAGCATAGAATCCATATTGTGGGGTGGATCTATAATAGGTTAGCGAGGGCCTTTATGCTGGCAGCCTCTTCACATAAAACTGTACACAAAGTACAAACCGACTGCCTCGGGTTCGTTCGAACGCCTTGCCAACTACAGCCTGGTTTTCAAGTGCAGTATTTCACCGGGCAGCTCAGTCTCTTCCCCCTCCGTCTGACGTCTGGATCTTAAAAGGATTGGAGTACTGCAGCAGAGATATGCTAATGCATTACCTCAGCCTCATCCAAATCCTTTAAATGACCCCCCTTCTACTTTATAACTGCTGATTCACTAACTAACTGGATGGATGCAGCTGCTGCCATCTTGTTTTCAGCTGCGATGAAAACCAGGAAAGGGGGAAAAACAGCTGGAAGGAGGCCATGCACCCACAGTGAGGGTCTGAAGGGTCTTGTTTTGAACCAAACAACTTTGTGAACGGCTTTGTTTTTAACTAATCCACCCATAAATAGGAATAAAACTGAATAAATAATAAATAGCTTCTACAAAACTCTAAATTAAATTAAGTTTCTATTCGGAACTCAACATAAATATGAATAAAAACGTATGTACATATTGACTGAGAAATTTCTGTTCCCTTTTTTTAAATACTGTTCCTGTTGCATCCACACCAGTCTCTTTTTTTTCTGAAGCTTATGACCATGGAAATCTACAAATGATGCACTAACTCTGCAAAGCAGCAGATGACATTTCCCCGACCTACTGCTCCAACATAAAGAATGTGCATGTTAGGGGGAGAACAATCTGTTTGGTTTGGTCTGCAGTCTTATTTTTCTTCTCAAAGAGAGGATGATGGTGAATAGCGAGGGTACAGACCTACAGTTTCTTTGCTTGCCAACCCACGCCACTGGGTCTAAGGTAGATCCAGCCATTGTAATAAGTCAGTCTGCCTTCGGTTAAATCTAGCAACCCTGTACATCTCTATCTCTACTCCTCTCTCAGTGCGAGTCGGTCTCTCTGGGGCTGTATCCGTTGGCAGGGGGCAGGAATGAGGTTTTCGGTTCAGAGTCTGTGATGCTAGGAGCAGCTTTGTGCCGCGAGGCTCTGGTGAAGAGACGGAAGGCGCCCCTGCAGATGAGGGAAAACCAGTAGACCTGCGGGGCCATGAGCAAAGCTGCACCTGCGTTACACTGCCAGGGCACAGACAGCGGCACCATGTAGAAGGGGATGGAGGCATACCTGTGATATGAGCACAAACAAACATTTGTGTATAGTTAGCATAAAAGTGAAAGAGTAATTATCTGTATTTTCCTTTTTAAGGGGATCACTCAGGGCTGTATTTGATATGTCGATCTACTTTAATGGGGGCGGGCGAAAGGAAAATGTTTTTATGGAAAAGCGCAGTATCGACTTATGACTGCAGTAATGCAAAGTCTTGGCACATGGCTCTTTTATTTCGGATATGCAGCTACTTTCACACCAATAATAATAATAATAATAATAATAACAACAACGTTTCACGTTTTTTGAAAACTGGTCTTTCCTGTGCAAAGATTATAAATAAAATTATTTTTATGTTGCTTTTTTATTTTTTGAGTAACATTTGTAGATGGTCTAAAATAAAAGAACACCTTGTATTTAAGTTCATTTAAAAAATGTATTTTACACATTAATGAACAAATCTGTATTTATTTCCTGTTTGTGATTTGTACTCATGTAAGCTATAGCTTCTGACCTTTAAAAACAAAACTTGTAATTTTATGATACACTATATTACCAAAAGTTTTCGCTCACCCATTCAAATGATCAGAATCAGGTGTGCTAATCACTTGGCCTGG
>JAUMHR010073458.1:2133-16137 GCA_032361145.1 Enteromius fasciolatus | reverse complement strand
TAGAGTTTTTACTCCCCATTGTAACGTGCAGCTTTTTTAAGATTCTGTGAAAACTTTTATTTTCCTTTTATGCCCCGAAGAAGATATCATGGGTCCATCAGGTTCATCAAAATGATCCATCCTCGATCAATTTCAGTCAGCTTTGACGAAACTCGTAACCTTGTCACCTGACCTAAATACAGCGTGCTGATTCGCTAAAATTGTCTTATTGTTTTGTTGTTGTTTTTTTTCTTTTGTCAAAAACAACAAGAGCGCTTGTCAGCTTCTGCGGGAAAAAAAACATGAAATCACGAGTCCTTGAAAGTGGACTATACCAGCTTTTTAGATAAAACGCGTTAAGGATTCAGATTGCGCAACTGTATATCTGGAGAATAATACACGGCGATCGGATAATTTTTTTTTTAAAGTAGCGTTTATCGATTTGTGCAAATAATGACCGAATTTTTGGATGAACTATTTCTTTAAGTTGAGTTGATTTATAGGCACTGTTCATAATTAGTTCAAATTTACATTCACACCATAAAACGGCGATTATCGCTATTCACCTATTCACTATTCAGTCTCAGTAACGTTTTTTTTTTTTTTTTACGTGAGATATTTGTGACAGGGCGTTGGAGAAGTCAAGCTGTATGTTTGACAGGGAAAAAACAGACTGCATCAGGAGTTTAATTGGTTTGAATATGCGTCTAATTATCACATAGGGTTGGTACTGATGCAGAAGTAATGTAATTATCATTTTGTAGCATTGTATAATGATATTGCCTTTTGCTCGTCACGAAGAGACATCTTCATACCTGACACTTTACTGAGCTACATAATGATATGGCGGAGCGACAGCTAATTACAACATAATAAGTGAGTGATGATGGAGTCAGGGTGGATATGCCTCATATATTTAAGTGGTTTCAAAGCACTGCCAATGTAGAGCGACTTGCAATTAAATCAAACCACTTTTCATTTAATTACAAGCAGATTTATTTACGTATACTCTTACTTAACATGAATGAAAAGACTACATGTAACAGGAATATCTTGTTTGTTTGTGTGTGGAAACGCTGAAGATAAAACTTGGCCGAAGGACAATTCCTAACTTAAAAGCCGTTAACCTATTTTCAACATATACATAGATTGTAGGCAGGCAGCATTTACATGTGACAGGGTTTACATAAACAAACCCTTTTATAGCTTCAAAGTGTTTAAACATACATTAAGCTGTCTAACATCATTCCTGAGTTCTGTTTGTGAATTAGAGATTGGCGAATTGACTCAAAACCCGCAAGTTATATGCGGCACAGCTGTATTTTTGTTTATTTTAGTATTAAAGATTGCTGTGCTTCTATATTTTGCAAATGCTCAGTTAGTAGATACCTCTCTGGCAAGTCGCCTGCGTTTAGTTTATAATTTGTTGTTTGCATAGACTCTGCGTTAAAACTCTGCATGAAGAGGAAATGTGCATGACATGCAGATCCGTAGATAGGGGAAGTTGATGGCAATTTGGACGGGAGAAGAGCGGCACTCACTGACTGCTTGAAACCTTTTAATTAGCATTAATTACCCAGCAGAAAATGTTGGGTCTTGAAAGGATTTGTGTCAGCAAGTGAGAGATCAAAGATTGCGGCGCTCGCATTTTAATCTGCCAAGTAAAAACTAATAAGGGCCTTGTAATGGGGCCCCAGAGAGTGACAGCGCAGGTGGGGGACCGTAATCCTCCCAATTAGATCATCAGATGATTTAATTTCCCTCTAATATTGAAAAATTACAATTTCTTTTCTCAGTGGCCATCGTTTGGATAAAGACTGATTTTCCAGGCATCCGCTTCATTTTTTTTTTTCTTCGTTTTCTCTCTCTCTCTGAGCCCCTCATTTACGGCTTTGAGAAAGTGAAATGAAAGCTTTTTTGGAGGAATGTGTGGTTGGCCATGAGGCACAGAATCATGGCTGTCTCATGTGGTTGTGAGAGGGGATGGGAGTGATGCAGACCACGGGCAGGCCCCAGACAGGGTCATCCATCAAGTGTCATTGATCATTTGCCATGAAGTTGACAGCAAGGTAGTGATTATTTGCTATTAGATAGATGCTCAAGCATACAGGGCAGCAGCTTGACAGATATCGTGCAGGAACTGTGCTCTTTTGTGCCTTCTAGTCAAATGCTTGCTCTTTAGGACCAGTGGCCATGTTTATTTACAGTATGCAAATAAAAAATGATAAGTCTAATTACGAATGCACAATGTAACTTTGCTACATGACACATGACTTTGTCAAACGGTTAATAAAAAAATAAAAAAAATCAGTATGTATCCAAGTAATTATGATTGCAAATAGTAATTAGAAATAGCATTTATTTATTTATTTTTTAAATCATGTTTCTATTTTACAGCATTAAATATAATGCAATAAGCAGATTACATGTAGTAGTTTACTGTGCTTGCATGCTAAATGCCATTTATTGTGTTTAAATAACTGAGCAAGGTGAAATAAAGCTGAATAAAAAAAAAAAGCAAACATGCATGTAAAATATCAGTCTAAAAAGGATCTGCATATCTTTTTTATTATTATACGTATTTGAATACTGATGAAGAGCCTGTATGTTAAGTTGTTTTAACAAATAAACATTTTTGATATTTTTGGAGCCTAGGTGTTGCCGACTTTATACTTAATTTTTTTACTTGCTACTTTTTAGTCGAGCACCCTTTTGAGACTGATACACGTGCTTTTGTTCTATTGTTTACATATTGGAATACTGCAATAACTAAAACATCTTGCAAACATTTTTTTCGAATAAATACTAAACTTAAATGGTAATTCCTCTGCTAAAAGTGCTTTATGGATACATAGGTTGCTTTTATTTTACCTTAAGCCACTTATTTAATGTTTTCCTCCATTACTGTGTCATTTTCAAAGTCATTGATTTTACGTTTTGGTATTTATCTAAATGCAAAGTGCCTTAAGATACATTTCCCCCGCAGATAAACAGTGATGGCAGATGACTGCGGTGCCATCTGTAAAGAATAGAATTGATTTTCAGGGCAGCGGTACGAATGGGAGAATGCATTTGTTTTGTGAGGAGAGGTATAATCAGTCAGTGGTGTCGTTTAAAAGAAACTGGGTTGCACCAGAGACAGGGAGGCCATGAGGCATGAAGAGAAATGGTGCCGACCATTTCTCTACCAGCAGACCCATATAAAGTTACGCTGCAGTGCTTCCAAAATAAAGTGGCTGGCTCTGTTTTTACTTTAATCTTAAAAATAACACTTATGTTTAGCTTAGATTTCGCATAATATTCGCATAATGATTTTGGTCGCTGGTTTTCAGATTGGAAAGCTCAGGCCACAAAGCAGGATGCCTTTGACCCCTAACTTTATTGTTTTATATTATTTACTATAATTGAGTAGAATATGTGATATTAGTGGTATGAGTAATTTATGTCATGGAAACTTAATGTACACATTTTTAATCTGTTTTGGTAAACGTTATTCACATTCACACTTAAAAGCCAAAACACTATGTTATGAATCTGATTGGCTATTTATAATATGACGTATCCAATGTAAACACATCTGTGATCACACATCAGTTTAATATTATATTACACTGCAATGCTGCTTGCCAGCTGTAAACACCCTTTATACCTTTTTAAACTGGACACAGCTGTTGTGATGCCTCAAAACTAAATCGATCCTATTGTAGTCCAAGAAGCAGCAGTCAATTCTTTGCAGAGATTATACAGCTTTTATACGGTATAAATGGTAAGGCAAAATGTTTACAATTGACACCATCTCCCACTCTTTATCATTGTAAAAAAAAAAGACTGCATGTTGAAAGGCTCTTCTTTAGATATTTGTATTTAAAATGATTTGCCACAACCACATTTTGTAATTTTTTTGACCGAAGGACACGCACACTTGTTCCTGAAGCTGTCCTTTGAAGTGCATGGTGTGCCTTTTGCATGACTGAAGCGAGAGTAAGTGATTAGACAGCAACTGGACAGACACTCTCTCTACTCTGTAACACAAGGTGATTTGTGCACATTGCAGCTCAGCTCATGGAGTCCAGGTTGCCCCTGACAGGGCCCATCAGGTCAGTCAGACTTGGCACTGGAAACAAAGTTTGCCAGGGCCGGGGGTCAAACCCAGCTTAAAGAGTCAGCTCTGTCAAAAGCCTCCGTCACATTCTTACCTTACGGCCAACCTCGACTGATCCGGGGCTATTAATCACAGCGGAGCGGCTCTGACCTCAGCCCCTTCTCTCTTTGAAGTGTGCTGTCCTTTGCCGCATGAGGAAATCATTTGCTGCCTGATTCAATGAGCCGTCAGCCGAGCCAGCGGACCTAATGACATGTGAGAATATTAACCTCCTACCACTGAGAGCTGTGAATCTTGAGAGGCAGTCTATAATTCACCAGGCGTTTCATCCCTAGCCTCAGTCCTTCTTCTCGTCGAACCCCCGCCCGACCCGACATGACTCAACCCCACCCTAACCAACACACCACCGCCTGGTCCAGTCAGAGGCTGCCTTAAAGGGATAGTTCACCCAAAAATCTAAATTGTAGTCATTTACCAAACCCTCATGTTTCACCAATCCTCACTGACTCGGTTCTTCTTCAGTGCTTTTTTTTTCCTGTAATGTGGAACTCAGTGGTTGGATTAATAAGTAAATAATGACAGAATTTTACGCTTTACTTCATGCCATTTTACTTTGACATTTTGCCAATTACTCACTAACAACCACATATTTTTCTGTAAAATAGGGAATTACTGTAGATATTGCACAGAATGTTCAAGCTGCCTTTTCCATTCAAAAAAAGAAAGGTGATTTACATAGCATCAAAAGTATATAAATATATATATATATAAATTCATTATTTCAATTCATCATTTTATATAATATTTATAATATTTATTTATTTTTTTGACAGTTGCATCAGTGTCAACATCTATTTTCCTTGTGTAGTGTATGTAAAGCAGCATCAGTAGGATATATCAAGATTTCTGAATTATAAATATGGTCCTGAAAGTAGTCCTGAAAACGGCAAATTCTGATCATTTTTGGTTGAATCATTCCTAAGTGACCCTTTGTTATTTCTTCTTTTAATCCACAATTTGAGACTAATTAAATATGCCAATTTATTCATGGAACCCCATGCGCGTTTCTTTTCTTTACATTTTTGATGCATTCAGCTCCAAAACACTAGTATTTAGCTCTTTATATAACTATCAGTTATTTACATGTGTTATACACCGCACTGTAATGATAGTGTTGGCGCCAAATTATGCGCTCCAGGTTTCTATATATCCACGTAAATAACAAACCAAAATGCACATTGTATATTGGAAGAAAATCACCAAAGCAGTGTGCGTCCCCATTAAAACTGCAGGATAACTGCTCCATAAGCCTTTAACACATGTAAATTGCAACATAGCTGAAGCCCATTTCCTTACACATGTGATCTGTAAATTGCTGCCACCCGAGGGCTGGTGACATGTTTGAAGTCAGACAGGGTGGATGGGCTGAGATTAAGCTAGATAATGGTTGCCTAATACTGCCAAACCGAAGATTTATAGTACCGCTGCATCTGAGGCATCATGTTTTTGAAGATTGAAAACAGAATTGCATGCGGGTTGAAGGTGGGAGTGCATCCGAGCTTCTTTGGCGCATATATTCTGCATGAAGCTGGTGTCAAGATCCTATTCAAGGTTGCGGGGTTGATTAAAAACCGACACAATGGACAGATGTGGCGTTCTACCTCACATTTATCAGGAGGAATAGTTGATTCATTGCTTCTCTCTGTGCGATGAGGAGTTTGTCATGTCCTCTGATGGACAGCTTTGCGGTGTCATGTGCATCTTTTCTTCCTTTCTTTTTTTTCCGTTTATTAAAACCAGTCCGATCGCTGTTTTTACAGCCTCGCTTCCCTCTTTCATTCATTATAGTTTCTTATCTTGGCAGGCAATCAGAACTGCCAGGCAGCCAGTCCATTATGCACATATGAAGCCCATCACTCCAACGGGATTGGCCAATTCATCAAACATTTATCTTTTGCCCTGTGAACAGCGTGTCAATTTGCCTGTCACTCCCAAGCCTTCGCAGCCTCTTCGGGAATAAAAACATTACTTTTCGTACACCGGAGACAGCTTTGATGTTAAATCTCCCCTCTTTAACTTTCAAACAAGGCCTCAAGTCGGATACCAATCCGCGCACAGGAGAACAATGAGATCCGTGCTCCAGTCCGAGTCTGTATTTTGAGATCAGCTGGTGAGTATATATGGCCTAGATCGCCCGTGGCTGTTCTGGGACCCAGTTTTGGCTCCAGACACATGGGTGACACTGTGGAGCCGAGGATATGAGAGAGACTAATATCAAAGGATGATCAGAGCTGCTCTGTCAAGAACAGACACACTGGGGACTCAAAAAAAGAGAGCGGAGAAGAGAAAGGCCTTTTAAAACCGGCGAGCAAACAAGGGAATTATTGGCCGTAGCAAAGGGAAATATCAAAGCTGGGAATATCATACAGGAGGAGACTTTTGCTGAATGGGATCACTGCTGGAACGCAGGCTCGGAATACAAAGGCAGCGTGAGTGTGTTTGAATGAACGCTGTGTTTTTTTGCGGTTAGCACTGTTTGCTAACTTGGCAGGTGTATCTCTGAGTTCTCTTTCCCTTTCTCTTTCTCTCTCTGCATCTCCCTCCCTGGACATGTGACCTGTGAAAGCTGGCTGACTAATGGCTGCAGTGACTGACATTTCAACCAATAATCACGGAGTGTTTTTTTCCCCTGTTGTCAGCAGCAGTTTATCAATCAGCATGTCCGCATTAGTATTTGTCTATCGATCCATCCATCTCTGTCAAGCCATCTCTGTGTCATTGTCTGAGCTCTTGTCCTCTTGTTTGGCTTCTTTTGAGGATAGTCTGCATAGTAATTTGTTTTACAGGCCCTGGCTTTGAAAGGTTGTTTAACAGCATTTACATGGAGGCTTTTGAGGAGGCGTGGAATTGGACGTTCTCAGCGAGTGATTGTTTCGCATGTCAGCAAACTGTCACTATCTACACGGGATCGTTATAACGTAACCTATTGTAGTAGTAATGCAAACGTTTGACCTTCTATCAACTTTCTCTGTCAGTATTTCTTCTCCTTGTTTCATTAGGTACCATGTTTAATAATTGGATTACTAGACATCCCAGTTTTACGAGCAAGAGTTACCGTCAGAATGCTGTTTGTCCCAATAATTAGCTGCTGGATCGTATACGAGCTAGTGTCTGTGTCTCTGTAAAACTACACCTGTCACAAAAACGTGAAGACACACCATGATTTTGTTCCTAGTTTTCGTGTTTAATGAGGGGAATATTTCCACAAATGTGTCGCCACGTGGACTAATGAAAAAAGATGTTTTGATGGTACATTTTTTTTAAGAGGTAGCGAAAACATCTGTCAATAGAATTGATCGTTTATGTCTCTATTCTTACAGTTTGACTTAAATGAAGTTCCATACTACTTCATTTAATTTACCCGACAGCATACTTGGTGCTAGGTGAGTTTCAATTTTGGACACTGTTTGTTGCCCAATCATCCGAATAATATGTGTAATGTGCTGAAAGATCAGATTTATGCAAGCAATTTTCCTGTGTGGTTTTTTTTTTTTATAATAAAGAGTTATGAAATCAAGCTCAAATCACTTGTGTGTCACCACCACATTGAAGTGCCCACATTATCCACCAAGCCATCTCTGACCTGTATTTAATTTATATCATGGTCATTTGGTCGTCTTATTTATCCTGTGTAATCATGTGTTTTTTCCAGCGCAGCATGTTGTTTAGCAGCTAAATCTCTTGCTTTGTGAGCTGTGTGCTAACTCGGGCAGAGAGAGGCAGACGCGCTGCTCTGGCAAACACGTTGAGATATTCACTGTGACAATGATCTTGATCATAATTATCTTAACAAGGAGTGGGTTCATCGGCGTGGCTCGTTAAATCTATCTGTCTTTCCTTCTCTAGTGTCTTCCCGTCCATCTCTCTCCTTCTCGCCTTAGATCAGACGGCGTTCCCTGCGTTGTGCTATTCTGTCATTGTGGTGTGACTTTGAAGATGGTGGTGAAAATGTGCAGTCAGTTTTGGATTTCCCATGGGGACGAGGTGTGAGTCAGAGAGGTTCCTACCTAAAGTGTTTGTGTGTGATTGAGTTTTAGCTCGCTTGTGTTTTGTCGTTATTTTAGTTCAGGATTTACTCACCATCAAGTTGTTTATTTATTCTCGTAAACAAGTGTCATACAACAAAATAAACAAAATTAAAAAAAGGTCCTACTTTATATAAGGTGGCCTTTATGGTTTCCATTATTTAAAATCTATTGTTTGATACAATGCACTCATTTGATTCAATGCCACAAATTACCCCCCCCACTTAAACCAATACCTCCAATCCTTAGTACGTCATACTTTGTAAGTACATTCAAAACCTCCTAATATAAAGTGGTACACAAAAAAAAGTATGAACTTTGAATTGTTGTTGTTAAAAGAAGAAAGTCAGACGTAGCCAAAGGTTGCATGCTAAATTAAATATGCAAGATTATCTGTGAATAAAAGCCAATATAATATGGATAAATCATATTGCATATGAACTGTGAACTATGAAAAATAGAACTATGAAGATTTCTTTCTTTGCACTCCAAGGACAAAATAGCAAGATATGGGGTTTAAAATATATCAAAGCCATTTCTGCAACTTCACATCCTATATTTTTCGTATGCGTTTTTTGCACCAGTTTAATCACTTTATTTTTACTCGTAGGCAGAATTTGGCTTCCATAGTCAAGACTTGAGCAAGTAAATAGAATGTTCAATCTTGGGTAAACTGTTCCTTTGAAAGCGTTTGGCAATTAACCAATCATTTTGAAAGTTTTCTTCTTCTGAACTATACAGATGTTGCATATAATACAGCAAGGCAAAACGTGTTGTGGGCAAATTAGGGTTGAATCCCTGTTTGTTGTTGTGAATGTGATTTGGCCGCTCCCTTGGCTGTGAATTTAACTGATTAAATCACCTTTTGCACACAGCAGTAGTGACACGAAAACAACAATTAATAAGCAACCCCCCTGCGACGCACGGATGCCTTTTAACTAAGCGGCTAATAACATTATACGCCCGCCCAGAAACAGCCGAGGCAAACAGGTGCAGGAGGCTCACAGAACAGCTTTTATTTATCGAGCAGGGACATTTCTCTGAATTTTGCGCAATTTGACAAAACAAATAGAACTTGCGGTTGGAGTTCTTGGCCGTCTGCTTCTGTAAGTTTGCTTTCTTCCTCTGGTGAAGCCGGTAAAATTTCATCAGCCGTGTTCTACACGATAAGAGCGAGGTATTTGCATAACACAACAGAGAGTTTTATGACACTGACAGCAGGACCGATTTGTTCGTTGCTACAATAGTTGGGTGTCTTCCAAAGACAGGCTTCACCTGGCTCGATATCAACACATACTCCTGTGAGACTGCCTAGGGATTTTCCACGCTACTGTACCACGACAACAAAACCCATAATTTTGGTATTTTTCCGGTTTGCCCCAAAAGTGGCGAGGACTAGCATTTAGTCGCCATTGAATTGTTCCTTGCTCGAGGAGGCTGACAGACCTAAATGTCAATTAAGCAAGGGTGGACACATTAGCATTGTAGGTTGTCAGCCTCTGCCATTTGAGGGATTAGAAACGCACATCCCGGCTTTTATGCACCTTCCACGCCATGAACTTTGGAAGGCCCGACATTACCCAGAGCACCACCCTCCATCATGTTTATGCCAGCGCGGGTCGGAGAAGAGACCCAGATGGAGGGAAAGCCCTCTGTAATGGCTCTGAAGGGATTGGGTGTCACGATGGGGAATAAAGGGAGAACCGTCAAAGTTTTCCCCCGGTAAAGCAGTTGTTTTTAACAGCAAGCGGCTCATCGTAGAAGTTGCAGAAGTTGTACTCATTCCGTTTGTGGCTAGGCATTATAGCTGTGCTGGGAAAATGATGGATGACGAGTTAAATTTGTGTTGGGGGAGTGAAGGTGAACTGTGACAGAGTTATTTATCTTGGGAATGGAGGGTTAGGGTCAGGCAAAGCTGGGTGCCTGAAGGCACAAGACATTGACAAATTCATCCCGCACACTGCATTTCTGAAGCCCTTTTGTTTTGAATCCTGGCTACTCACGAGTGACCCTCATCACTCACGCTGCCAGCGTGTGAAGGATGCCGCACCATGCCAGGGGATCTTAGCGCCACTAATTCTTATCATTCACTCTCCTGACAGTCCCAAGCCCAAACTATTCCGGCCTGTGAAAGGGCCCGGCTGAAATATTTATTTCTGCACATAATGGCTTGCCCAGATTTAGGGCCATATCATTTTTCCTCTCTTGCCTTATCATTGCAGGTCACTGACAGGCCTGAAAGCGTTCAGCCAACTGGAAGAGCTGATTGTGGACAACAATCTTCTCGGAAATGACCTCCGGTTGCCCAGGTTACCACGGCTCCATACCCTGATGCTCAATAAGAACCAAATATCCTTTGCTTTTGAGCTCTCATGCTTGACCAAAATGACAGGATATGCTGCAGGTTTCTTTGCAATGCAGTGCAGGATCTCCTTTTGCCACACTAAAGGATGTTATTGTGTTAAATTGAGCTCCTGTCTAATGGGCTTGCTTTATAAACTGAATTGAGTTTGTGCCATGGTGACCTCTAGTGGAGGAGAGGCGAAGAACTAAAAAAAAAAAAAAAATACAGTACAGTCCCATGACTGAAAGATAAAGCCCTGTTAGACATCCTTCTCAGAAACAGATTGTATCATATGGTGACCCGTATCGTAGTTACAGTATGGCCCGCATAACCACAAAGCAGAGCAAACAGAGTTTATTAACTAATATTTGAACTCATACATTTCTCAGTGTAGCATAAGCTAACATATCAGCCGCCCCATGCCAAAAGTAAATCTTTGAAGCCGGACTGGAAATTTCAGGTTTCCGTTCGTTGACAGTCTGCAATTACATCACTGCGACACGTTACATTTAGTTTGTGTGATGAGACGCAAAAAGAAGTAAATGGCAAAAGTAAATGTGCTAGCCTGACGAAAATTTATGCTCTGCTGTTTGTCGCTGGATGCTATCCATCTACATAATAATGACGCAGCCTCACCCTCTGTTCTCCAAACAGCTCTCCTCCGACAGAGTGTCAGCAGCTCAGACCCAAATTCTGCTGTGAAGTGGTCTGCACATGCTAATGGGCCAATTATTTACATCCTGTAGTGGCCTGCTGCCATTGAAATTCAAGTGCTGCATTAGTGTGGTTGTATTTTGACACGTTTCGGGCACCATTTTCCAATGAAGTGAATGTATTAGTGATGAATTTGCTGTGAAGTGGCTGTTTGTTTCCCTGTGCTGGGTGAAGGGGAGGGGGTGTCCATGGCTTAGGGAGTCACTAACTGTTTTTACCACAAGGCATCCATCATTTTGTCAATGTTTTTAATGTTCTGCACCAATCCACCCAGGAAATGGGAAGAGGAACGGGGGAAGAGAGCAGCCAAACTTGCAGCAAATGCCAAAATCTCACCCTTAAATTTACCCACTCTTTGTATTCTCAAGCACAATTGCTTTTGAGCTCTTTTCCGAGGGCTTCGGATGGAGTTCTTCTGGCAGAGAGCTCAGAGTAAATGCTAATGTAATTAACAGCCTGGGTTCCTTGACCTCTGCCCCGTGACACTTCACCGACATCGAGGCTATGTTGGAGCATTTGGCGGAAGTGACGCCATCGCTGGAATACCTGAGCCTTTTGGGAAATGAGGCCTGTCCCAACCAACTGGTCAGCATGGATAAAGATGAAGACGACTATCAGAGATACAGGTCAGAGCACTGTCTACAGTACACCGATGAACATGCACAATACAAAGTATTATCTGTACTATACAGAGTTATCTACAGATCTGACAACTGGTTGGAAAACACTGAAATAGGAGTATTTTAATTACAACAGTGCTTTAATACGTATGAATGCTTTTATTGAGCGAGAATGCATTAAATTGATCAAAATGTTCTAACCGGTAAGACATTTATAATGTTACAACGTGCATTTCTGTTCATCAAAGAATCCTGAAAAAAAAACAACCATATTTTGATTTTCACCGAAAACTGAAGTAACGATGCTGAAAATTCAGCTTTACATCACAGGAATAAATTATGCTCTGAAATACATTCAAAACAGAAAACAGTTATTTTAAATAACTAAATAAAGACATAAAGAAATGATAATAAGAAGTGTTTAAAAAAATGTTTAAAATGTGTCAGCATATACCCCAAATATTTTCACTACTAGCGTCAGACCTTTGGGCCTCTGTGTATATGAAATCTCTGGTATCCTAAAGCAATGAAGGCAATTTTTGTAGGTACTCATGAATTTTTGTTTTGATATGTTTTTATTTCTTCTGGTAAAAAAAAGAGAAATATCCCAGGAGTGTGTAGTTTGGCAACTTTCAGTAATCTTTTATTTGGATGAACGGCTGTTGCACAACACCATAAATCACATTGCACAAGCAAAGACTGAGACTTTAGGCTATAACCACACTCCTCTTAAAGCAACTCACCTCCCTTTTCTTTCTTTTCGTAGACTTGCAAAATCGATTTTATGTGTGAATTGTGATAACCACAAATGAGTGTTTGCTATCCTTTCCTACAAGATGAAACGATGCATTCATTATCAAGCCCAGGCCTATGGGAGTGCAATGCCACGCTATGTTACCACCATTTGTCAGGTTTTCAACATGAAACCCAGCGGTGGGAAGAAGGGAGGGAGAAACACGTTCTTTGTCTACCTTAGACCTAAGTGCATTTTTCTTGACACTGTGTTCAGTATGAATCATTTACTATACAGATGAACCCAATAGGCGCCACTCTCGCGCAATGTCTCCCATGCTTCACTTGGTGCAGAGGACGACCATTCTTTTCCTGACTGACAGCAGCTGTGTGTTTGTGATGTAATATTCATAATATGTCACATAGTAATACATCAATTTGAGCATAATGCAGATTTTATGTCTGACAGGGTAAGGCGAGCTCTCAGGTCATAGCAGGACTGGCCTTGGGCTATGCACTTCTCAGACAAAAAAAATAGAAAATGCAACCTGCTTCATAACGCGATGAAATATAGCACGCTTCTTTGTGCTCTTTCAATTAGTCAAATGAAATGAACAGGCGCAAGTACACTCGGCTGTATTTTACAGCAGTCGCTCGGCTCATTCATCATTGTTTACTTCTGGGGCTCGAGGATTTTTTATTTTTTTTCCCTCCCTTTAGCTGAAGAAGTACAGCGCTCGAACAAAACGACAGCCATCTGCGGGAAAGGATGTATGTCCTGTCTCTCTGGAATGCTCTGCAGCCCATGCTGTCTGTGATTGCATGTTTGTCTCTTGACATCATGACGTGTGTGTGGGCTTAAATATCTGTGTTTGCTGAAGATCAGAAAGTTTAGGGCCAGTTTTGCCTGGGGTGCTTTAAACAACACTTGCTCCAGAGCTGCTCCAACCATCTGTTAGATCAGCACAAACAATTTCGCAATCATCAGGAAAACACCTGCATATTTCGCTGTTATTATGTTTGTTTGTAATCGAATCATAACAGTAAACAAAGCGTGCCCACACCACACTGCTCCCAGTCACTCCAGAGGAATTTGTTGCATAAAGTTAATAGTTGTTTTGCTGTGGCGTGTGTGACTCTTACTGTTGCACATAGTTAAGGTTAGAAATTTAAACTAAATAATAGATCATATTCACTTCTCTCTCTACAGTCACACAAACATACAAGTTTAAAGAAGTATCTTATGCTCACCCAGGCTGCATTTATTTGATAAAAAATGCAAGTAATATTGCGATTATTATTAGAATGTAAAATAGTTTTCTATTTTATTATATTTAATATGTATTTTATTCATGTGATGGTAAAGCTGAATTTCCATCAGTGATTACTTCGGCCTCATTATCTTACAGAAATTATTCTAATATGCTG
>JAUMHR010073450.1:0-16137 GCA_032361145.1 Enteromius fasciolatus | reverse complement strand
ACAGCTCTTCACATTGCGGCTGTTAACCAGAATATTAACTTAGTCCGGGAGATGATAGCAAGAGGAGGTGATGTGGCAACTCCCAGGGTCACAGGCATGTACTTCTGCAAAAGAAGAGGAGGAATTCTTTACTTTGGTTTGTATTCTGTTAATGATTTTTTGCAAATTTGATTATTTTATTAGCCTATTTAGGGATGGGGATGTTCATCAGGAGAGATAAAGTGGCAAAAATAAATCAACCAACTGTGTGACTGTAGGTGAACACATCCTGGCATTTGCAAGCTGTGTGGGTAATAAAGACATTATAGACATGCTGATAAAAGCTGGGGCTAATATCCGGGCACAGGATTCTCTGGGTAAGAAAAAACAAGGAAATAACTTTTAACTCACAATTTGATATTCGCAGCTGCATTAGAGGTTGTAAATCTTTCTTATAAACAGGCAACACCATTCTTCATCTGTTGGTTTTGCTGCCCAACAAAACAACTGCATGTAAGACTTTTGATGTGCTGATGTCACAAGATGCAGATCTGAACCCTGCTATCCCTCTCGACATGGTACCCAACTACAGAGGCCTCACACCCTTCAAACTTGCTGCAAAGGAGGGCAACCTTGTGGTAATGAACCTTTATCGCAGCAGAATTGATTACAGGAAGTACCTGTCGAAGCAAGTTATGGTTATTGGGTTATGTTTATTTTTAATATGCTGTAATCACCTAGTTGAATAAAAGCCTGTTAAAATGAGCATCAGCAGGGTGATTTCAAAATTCGGATATTTTCAGAGACAGGCAATGAGATATCATGGTTAATTTTCACTGTGGTGAAAATTAGATGTGTGTAGTAAAACCATGGCAATACAAATAGAAATCAGTAAAAACAAAATAAAATAAAATTACATGTTTACTATAATAAAACCATAGTATATATTTTTAAGGGTGTTTATCAATCAAAGTCATGTAAATACTTCATCATGTACTAAGCCCGATGGAAAATGAAAGGTTTCTATGCCAATATGCCTAGGAACTATAATCTCATGTCGCCATAATAATTAAGGAAATTTGATGCCGTACCATGGCACAATGATATCACACAGTGCCGGTGGAAAATAGGGTCTGGCTGTTTTCAGGCGCTGTGTATTCCGTCAGGCTTAGTACACAATGTAAATATAGAAGAGTCAAGTTTTAAATAGCAAAAATATAGAAACTCTTTGGTCATTTTTAAATGAGATGCTTCAGAATTTTACTTTGACCATATAAATACACCTAAACCTAACCCTACTGATGAGTAATGCCTAAAATCAGAGGAAATGATAGATAACTGACACTGATGTACAAGCACCGAACACTGATTGTAAGCCTAAACTTCACAAAAACTATGAACTGGTTCTTCAAATCTGATTGGCTAATCACAATGTTGACCCAGGGACACGTCGAACTCAGCAAAATCAGGTTCTGCACGTTGCAACAGGACCGGTAGTGGTGATACACTGCTGCACTTAGCAAACATAGAAAGTGAGATAAATGTCTATAGAGAGATATTTATATGCATTTTGATCTAGAACAGAACTGTATAGTAACACTGCTTAACATTTCTATGATTTAACACAGGCCTTCCAGCACGTGGTTAACCGCAGGAGGATTATTCAGTGGAGTATGGGATCATTGTCCTCCAATCTTTATGACCTCACTGAGATTGACTCCAGGGAGGATGACCTCTCTGTTCTTGACATCATTGTCAGCAGTCAGAAAGAAGAGGTGTGTAAATGTTCGTATGACATATTACGGCAGACTTAACATTTATAGAGAGGATAAAAATCATCAGCAGGAACAGTTTGACTGAAATTGCTGGGGCTATTCTTGGCTCAATTTAGCAGAGTGCTTTGTGTATGCTCTCTTGTCTCAGGCCAGAAAGATTCTTGAGTTGACTCCTGTTCGACAGCTCATCAGACTGAAGTGGAATCTGTATGGGAAACATTACTTCAGGTGCCTTACTCTCACTTTAATTATACTTCTTTAATTAATAAACTAAGGGGCAGTTTCTCAGACAGAGAATAAGCCTAGTCCTAGACTAAAATGGCCATTTAAACTAGATTAAAAGAAAAGTGCTTTCTCAGTCATGGTTTTAAATAGTCTCAGACTAAGTATAGTCCAGATTTTAATAGGCTGATTTCTTGGAGAAGACTACTACTTCAGGACTAAATTGGGGTTTAAATTAAACCTACCAGGAGGCAGGTTTAAAATCAGATTAACATTGTGTGTCCAGTCTTTATGCATCAAAAGTATTGGGACATTTTGTAAATATGCACAAAGAAGCCTGTGAAAATGAATCTGCACTGGTAATCATTTTGATCTTTTTTTTTAATTAATTAATTGAAGTAAAAAAAGGAAGTGAAATCTCATTATAAAAGAAATGTTTTTCTCTAATACACATTGGCCACAATTAAAGGCACTCTTTTCTCTTTTGTTCAATACTTTTTGCAACCTTCTTTTGCCAGCTTCCGAGTTTTAATACCTGACGGCGACGAAGGTCACAGTGCGTGCTCTTGGTCAAGTGATGTCCACCGCTGTGGTCCAGGAGCGACATCTCTGGCTGAACCTGGCGCAAGTGCCGGACGCCAAGAAGGCTCGCTTTCTCAACACCCCCATCTCCCTGATCGGCCTATTCGGCGACACTGTCGAAGACTTGGCCTAGGAGTTCTCAGCCGTCCAGAAGCAGACCGAGGCGATGTCCCACATCCTGCCTCGGCGGGCCACCCAGTACCTCTGCTCCGACCCCTGCCGAGGCACACGATGCCCGTCTGGCGGCTCGTCACCCGCAAAAGCGTTCCTGAGACAGGCAACCCAGAGGTGAAAAGGACTGCTCTTCGGGTGACGACGACATCTCCGTCCCCACCCCCGGAGGTGGGCTGGAAGTTTCTGTGCACTCAGTTGCCGTCGGCCCACGGGTCGGCGGTACCCACATTTTCACAGAAAGAGCAATTTCTCACATCACCTCCGGACCCAGTGCCCAGGGGTTCCCATCTGACTCAAACCCTTTTGTCTCCTCATTTGCTGACCCGGTGCACTGTGTAGCCAGTCCAGGATCCAGGGAGGCAGGTAAGCGCTGCTCAATACAGCCAGACTCTTCCCCAGGTCATTCAGCCTTCTGGAATCAGTCCCTGTCCCCCTTACAGGCTGCCCCACTGCTGGCACGGCGGGCAACCATCCCTTGATTCCCCTAGCAACTCGGGTTGGGAGCCTGGAAAGCGCTTCCCAGCCCCTCACGGTGGTTAATACGGACGGTACGCCTCGGCTATGCAATTCAGTTCACTATGCGCCCGCCCAGGTACCGCAACATCTGCTATACCATTGTCGGCTCAGACAGCAATGCCGCCATCCTGCGTGCGTAGGTTGCAGTCCTACTGGCGAAGGACGCAATCGAGCCTGTCCCTCCAGCCGAGATGAGGTCAGGGTTTTACAGTCCTTACTTCATCATGCCCAAAAAGAGCGGTGGGCTGAGACCCATCCTGGATCTACGAGCCTTGAATCGGTCCCTTCTCAAGCTGCCGTTCAAAATGCTCACTCCGAAGTGCATACTAACATGCATCCAGAGCCAGTATTGGTTCACAGCCATCGACCTGAAGGATGCGTATTTTCGTGTCTCGATCTCGCCTCGACACAGACCCCTTCTTTAGTTTGCGTTCGAGGGTCGAGCATATCAGTACAAGGTTTTACCCTTTGGCCTATCCCTCTCTCCCCGCATCTTAACGAAGGTCACAGAGGGTGCCCTCTCCCTGCTATAGCAGATGGGCATCCGCATCCTCAACTATCTCGACGACTGGCTGATAATAGCTCACTCGAGGGATCTCTTGTGCATGCACAGGGACCTGGTGCTACGGCACCTCAGCCATTTGGGTCTTCAGGTAAACTGAGAGAGGAGCAAACTCTCCCCGGTGCAGAGGATCTCTTTTCTCGGTATGGGGCTGGACTCAGTCGAAATGACTGCCCACCTCACCAGCGAGCGCGTGCAGGCCACGCTGAATTGTCTAGTCACGTTCAGGCACAAAACAAAACTTTTCAGAGGCTCCTGGGCCACATGGCAGCTGCAGCCACGGTCATGCTGCTGGGCTTGCTTCATATGAGACCGCTTCAGCGTTGGTTACATGATTGAGTCCCGAGATGGGCATGGCACCGTGGCACACTCCAGATTGGCGTTTCCCCGCAGTGTCGCCGCCTATTTAGCCTGTGGACCAACCCTGCTTTCCCGCAGGTCAGAGTGCCCCTGGGTAAGGTGTCCAGGCATGTTGTGGTCAACACGGATGCCTCCTCCACCAGCTGGGGTGCTGTATGCAATGGGCAGGCAGCTTCGGGCTCCTGGAGACGCATTCGACTGCAATATCAATTGCCTCGAGTTGTTAGCAGTACTTCTGGCCCTGCATCACTTTCTTCCGATACTGCGCCACAAGCACGTGCTGATGGACAACACTTTCATTGCATACATCAACAAACAAGGTATTCTACAATCCCGCTGCATGTCACAACTCGTCCGCCATCTGCTCCTTAGTCACAAGCGGCTGAAATTGCTGAACGTTGTTCACATTCCAGGGACACTCGATCATGCAGCCGATCAGCTCTCACAGCAGTCCACCCACCCTGGAGAATGTAGTCCAGCTGATCTGGAGCTACTTCGGTGAGGCAAAGATAGACCTCTTCGCCTCCCCCGAGTATGCCCACTGCCGGTTGTACTATTACCTCCACGAGTCGAATTCACTCGGCAGGGATGCACAGGCACACAGCTGGCCTCCTGTGCTCAAGTACGCCTTTTCCCTAGTGAGCCTCCTTGCACAGACCCTGTGCAAGATCAGGGAGGACGAGGATCAAGTTCTGCTGATAGTGCCTTACCAGCCGTCTCGGACCTGGTTTGCTGACCTCATGTTTCACGCATTAAGTCCTGTTGGTATCGCCTTACTGGCCTTCCCGGACCTGGTTTGCTGACCTCATGTTCCTCGCTGCAGCCCCTCCCTGGAAGATATCACTCAGGTAAGAGCTCCCTCTCTAAGGCAAGCTTATGCTCTGAGGTGGGGTCTGTTCATCGACTGGTGTTCCTCTCGCGGAGAGGACCCACAGAGATGCACAATTGCAGTTGTGCTTTCTTTCCTGCAGTAGAAGTTGGAGCGCAGACTGCCCCCTTCAACTCTCAAAGCGTATGCAGTGGAGGGTGCGTCGCTCGGGAAGCACCAATTCATTGTAAGGTTCCTCAGAGGTTTGTGTCAGGTTAATCCCCCGAGAACACACCTCGTACTCCCTTGGGACCTCGCCGTCGCCCTACAAAGCCTGCGGCAGGTCCCATTCGAGCCCCTCCAGTCAGTTGACTTGAAATACCTCAGACTGAAAACTGTACATGGTGGAATGGGCACATCCTTACTTTGAACAGACCCCAAGAACATTGCTGACCCTGCACCTTCATAAGATGTGACTTCCTGCACTGTCTAAGTGTGGCAGACTACAGCAAAATGGCCAATCTATTTGCACTTTCAACATTCAGCTTTTTGGCAGGACAATACTCTCTCTGATTATGTGTTTTGTTGCATCTTGTGATCATCATATTTTTTTATGATGTCACTCCATTCATTTCTATAGTCCTTTTCTCTGTCTATCAGTAGTAATTTTTCTTCCTCTTCCTCAAAATTGTTGTTCAATTGCTCTAGCAAGCATCGGTGTTCCTTGAAGCTTTTCTGACAGAGATTTGTCATCCTATCTATCCTATCTGAGATATATTCATCTTTTACTTTGCCAAAATCACAATGTTCAGAGAGCTCGTAAAATGTCCTCTTATGAACGCCTCTATCGTCTCTCCATCTCACTGACACCACTGATAAAAGCGCGTGCATTCATATATCACATTTCTTCAGGTAATGAAGTGGTCATCAAACTTTTGAATCACCACTTCATAGTTCTCTCTGTCATCGTCGTTATCAAACTTAAATGATTTGAATATATTCTCTGCATCCTTCCTCGCGGAAAAAAATGAGAGCACTGGCCTGCACATCGCTGTCCTCCAGGGATAATTTGGTGTCTGTTCTGTAACGCATTAATCTCCACTCCGGCCATACGCTCGGCCTTTCAAATGGGAAACTTTCTGGAGGCGAACACTTGACCATATTCTCAACTGTGCAGCTCTTTACTATCTTGAAAGGTCAATAAACAGTCCATCAATGTCCACTGAGCTAATATGCTGCTTCTGACATCATGTCATGAACCACGCTATACTTTGTGTTGTCTTGAATGTCATTTACTTAACACTTCCGTATATATACATAATAACAAATAACAAGACTTGTTACAAACCCAAGTACTATATATCACATATTTAATGGTTTCTGTTGTCAGAAAAATGGAATGAATATGAAATAGTCACTTTGGCTATATTTGCATGTAAAATAGAGTTAGAAGCAACATATTATCTATTTTAAATGAAAGCTCTGCTCTGCTCAGCCGCTCGCTGAACAGAACAGAGGCACAGAGATGTGTTCGCGCGCTGGGAAAACAAGAACTCATGAATGCGTGGCACTACCAGAGACTCACTGAGGTTTGTCCAAGAAGTCGCTAGACGCTTTTTTTGGAAAAATGTCGCCAAGGGGGTCTGAAAAGTCACTAAATCTAGCAACAACATCGCTAAGTATGGCTTATAAAGGGGAATAGTAATGTGGAACACCTGGGCCGTGGATTAGCCCTAGGAACAGGCATTCTGGGAATTGAAGTCCAGGAGAAGTTAATGGTACGGTGAGATTTCCCTCCGGTGGCGATCGGAGAGAAACATAAAGTCTCTCAAAAAAAGAGTCAACTCAGAATCGCCTTAACTGCGTCGAACTGTAACCTACGCAGAGAACCACAGGAATATGTTGTACCCTATGCCATACCTGACATGCACCTCTTCAAAAATGTAATGGCGTGTCAATTCTATGCGGTCCGCAAGCACTGTGATTGGTCTGCTAGAACCCCTCACTCCCCATATGTACTTGACTTTTATTTGTTTTTATGAGCACTTTAATATATTTCCAACCATATTATTTAAAATAAAACAAAGCAAAGAACAAGTGTCATATAATTTATTTATCATTTATTCCTCGATGAAATATTTTCGTAATGTGATTTTGTTGAAAAGTTAGATTTTTGTGAGTTAAAAAAAAAAAAAAAAAAAAATATATATATATATATATATATAAAATAAAAGATCAGAGGAATAAAGTGAAGTGAAGTTACTTGTGACCAAGTATTGTGACCCATATGTGGAATTTGTTCTCAGCATACAGATTTATTTTCGCAATCCTCTTTGATCATATTTTTACGGTGCCAATATAATGCTGACCATGAGTCTCTCTAAAACAGCTGCTTTATGTATAAAATTAATAACAATAATACAATGAGATTCCTAGCCTGTTGTTTTCCTTGGATTTGCTTCTCAGTTCCTTACAAGCTTAAGCTTTTCTTTGTTCATTCCATGTTGAACATGCAACCTCTGTCCCGCTAATTCAGATTAGCATAGTTGAGTTTAATGTAAACCATGTCCGAAAAACCACCCCTAAAAAAACGCTCCTGCAGCTGTCATATTAACCAAAGACTCTATTTTATTCATTTTGATTAAGTTAAACTTACTGAAATATTTACATTTCTTAAATTTCTTTGACCTCAAAATGCACAAAAGTCCGATTTTTAGTGTTTACTGAAAAGTACAAAACAATGAATTGCATTTTATGGTAAGAAATAATATATATATGTATGTATCTGTTATATATAATAGCATATATAATATATAATAGTTATACATAATATTATATATAATATAATAATATATAAAAGCTATGATCTAAATGTAATATGAAAAAAAGAGTTTATATAATTATGTGTCAAATGTAAGGTAATATAACATGGAGGTTTAAAGTAACTTTATGTTGTTCCTTTTATACCTTTTTTTTTTTAGCTGACTCAATCAATCACGCTTTTCCACATATTCAGCATTTTAGTTAATCAGGAAATATTTCACCTTGAAAGCAGTGGTGTTTATGATGATGTTGCCCTGTTTCTGATTTGTTTGCAGGTTATTGATGCTGGTGTATGTGCTTTATATCAGCATATTCACTTTGTGTTGTGTAAACCGACCACTGATGGAGATTCCTGAAAATTACACCAAAGAAGACAACGACCAAACCATAAAAATGCAGAAAAGCCTTACGGTGTGATATATTCATAATTGTTTATATGTCTGTATACCAAAGCATAATATATATAAATATGTGTCTGCATGAACTTACAGTAATGTATTTTTGCATGTTTAGGAGAGCTATAAGACCAATGAAGATCACCTGCGTTTAGTTGGAGAAATTATCAGTGTCATAGGAGCCATCGTTATTCTGCTGATAGAGGTCTACATAATTTAGTTGGACACTAGTAACATTATGTAATAACATGTGAAATATATCAAAAACAATCATACTGAATTATTTCCAGATTCCAAGTATTTTGAAAGTGGGGGCTAAACGCTATTTCGGACAGTCTGCCCTCGGAGGACCCTTCCATGTCACTATGTAAGTTCATATTGTTATATAATATATAATGATGTGAAATATTATTACAACTTAAAATAGTTTCTTCTGTGTATGATTTTGACCTATTTTAAATGAATTCTTGTGATGGCAAAGCTGAATTATCAGCATCATTTCTTCAGTCTTCATTCTAATGATTTACTGCTCAAGAAACATTTAATATTATAAATGTATTATTAATTGTATTTTTTAAAGTTTTTATTGTCACATTTTAGCAATTAATTCACTTTTGCCGATGTATGGTCTCATGTGCTGTCAAATGAATAAAATGAAATAATGTTCATATATTTTTAACAGACAGCATAAATAGTTTTTATACATTTGTATGGAAAGAAAATATATACTGTAGTTGCCTTTATATTTCAGCAAAAGGTTTCCTTGCAAAGGAATACTCATATTGGAGGGTCTTTGGCTTTAAAACATTTGAAATCCCCTGCACAAACTATAATTTGAATGAAAAAATCTTGACACTCACACTTAATTTTCTTGTATTTCTGTGGCAGGGTTAGCTACGCGAGTCTGGTTGTGATCTTGTGTGTGCTGCGGACCACTGGAGTGGCAACAGAGCTTGTGCCGATGTCTTGCGCTTTGGTTCTCGGCTGGTCCAACGTTATGTACTTCTCCCGAGGTTTTGAGATGCTGGGACCCTACGTCATTGTGATTCAGAAGGTGGAGCATTTGACTGAGGGAGCCTCTCACTGTTGTTGGTTTGTAGAGTCAGTACAGCTTTATAACGTACATGTGGGGATGTTCTTTTGCAGATTATATTTGGCGATATAATAAAGTACACTTGGCTGTGCCTTATCTTCATCATTGCAACCTCTACCGGTTAGTTCAAATGCAACTGCTTCAAACAAGTTTCATATCATAAGTGAATTTGTAAACACTGACTTCCTCGTTTTCTTCCTCAGGCTTGTGGATGTTCTATATGACTCAAAAACCTTTAGCTTTACCATTATACAGCTCGCTCCCCGCCACCATGTTCTCTCAGTTTGAGGTGAGCATCAATCTGTTTAACTTGCCAGTGGACTTTACGCTCTACACCAATCCAGTGGTGCTCTGTATCCACATCTGCTTTAGCATGATTGCTTACATCCTCCTGTTCAACCTTGTGATCGCCATGATGAGCTACACGCTGTGGCGGATTACCGGGGAACGTGATGAGCTCTGGAGGATCCAGGTTGGTAGTCTAGCTAGTACAGTCCCACAAAAACTGTTCTGAAAAACAGTTGGGTGAAAAACGGTTTCTGTGTTCGTAGGTGGTGGCCACTACTCTGATGCTGGAACGGAAGTTACCACTGCGCCTGTGGCCAAGACTTGGCGTCAGCGGTCAGGCGTTTGGCCTCGGAGAGCGCTGGTATCTCCGGTAAGGATGCCTTACCGAAAAGGATCTCAATTGCAATACAAAAGCATCACTAAGTACTTGTATTTTGATACAAGTCTTATTTATTCACCATATCTAATGATTCCAGAGTCGAGGATCGCAACGACCCATTGCTGCTAAAGATGAGATGCTAAATTAACGTGTTCTCAAAGGTGGGAGAACCATCTAAGGAGAAGGAAACAGGCAAGACTCAGCCTGGAAATGATCCACCACAGACCAATTTAACTGCGCAAGACAGGCCTAAAATCCTGAATGACCCAATGAAATTCTGGCAGCTCATTCGCCAGAGTATTGAATGTGTAAAGGAAGAAAATGTGGATTCCCCAGATAACAAGTATATGTAAAAATGGCTCAAGATCAAGTAGTAATGTTTGGGTGATATGACATTCCTAATATTTAAAGGGTTCCTGTTATATTATTCTGAGTTATATAGGCCCGGTTTCACAAATGGGGCTTAGCTTAAGCCAGGACTAGGCATTAGTTAAATTAAGATATTTAAGCAACTTTTACAAAAATGCCATATAAGAAAATATTACAGGTGTGCATCTTAACACAGAACAATGACACTAACATGTTTGAAGATATGTCAGAGCAAGATATCTTCATCTGAGACAGCTCAAACCTGCAGTTTAGTCTGGGACTAGCTTAAGCCTTGTCTGTGAAACTGGGGGTTAGTGTTTTATAATATGGTGATATCTAGGTGTTGTATTGAGTAGACAAACTTGAACTGTGTATCTGTATTGTTAAATATAAAGGTGAAAGTTTAATTAAGCAATATAGATGACATTTCAGAGAAAGTATAAGCAATTCAGAACATTATCATGTGACCATTAGACACGTTTAGTGCAAATAACCAAGCTTTTTATCTATGATCAGTAATGAGTGCAATTATAATACAAATAAACAGGATAATTTCTAAAACTACATTTTTTATCCACCCATCATGCTTCATAAAGCACAAAAAAATTATAAAAAACTGTGTTGTGTTGATGGACCAAATGTCCCTATTTCTGACTAGAATCTTTAGAGAAAAAATGATTATCTTGAGGATTTGTTATGATTGATATTCAGATATATAGGTTTATATATTTCAATGGGTGTAGATGATGTTTGGACATCTACATCTTTTGACAGATGTACTGTAAGTATAAACTGCAGGAAGATGGTTGCCAGCTCTGTTCAGGTGGTTCATTTGCAGCCAGGATGGCACACTCTCCAGGAAAGGAAACATCTCCCCAATATCTGTGTGTGTACATAACGACCATAATCAGTCAGTAGCTACTATACCACATTTAAACATATTTTCATTTTACAATAGTTGTTTGTAATTGTAACCATTTGATAAATTACGTATAGAGGCTTGAAGGGCAAGGTGGATTTATTCATCTATTTTATTTATTTTTTTGTTGATTTCCTTTTTATTTATATTTGTCAGCTTTAACAACAAATACTAGGCAAACAAAATCCCAATAAAAAATCACAATAATTTCTCACATTTCCTACATTCTTTATTTTAAATATTCTGTTCAGTTTATTTTTTCTGATTTATTTTGTTGTGTTGTTGAGAATCAGAGAGAGAGAAAAATTATGATTTTAATTTTGGTCTAAAAACAAATAATATTTTTTAAACAATTCACAATTTAAATAAATAAAGGGGAAAGGTGTAAAAAACTTTTTTCATCATGGCCCCTTTGGAACCATTTTTTCCTACCTCACTGTCAATACAGTGTTGTTAATCCATGTCCATTTATTTGTCTCCGAATGACTTAGCCCAATCCAGTAGTTCAAATTCCCTTTCCTATTCAGATACATCTGCAGAGATAAGATATAGTTGAAACTAATACATTTATGTGCAACTCACTTGAGTTTTAATTTCACTGTTATTTACTGATTTACCGACCTGGACTCGATTGTTGGTGATGACGGCAAGATCTCCCCCCTTCCTCTGGCATTCCTCCCTGCTCTGCTGCCAGGTGAGCCGGTTTTGAGACAGGAAGTAACAAGAATTCTCGAACTGTAGCCAGTCCTTGCCACAGTCACGGCACAGATGCTCTGCACGCAAACATTTAGGTGAAAAAAGAAAATAAGTTTTAGAAAAAAATTTAAACAAACATAAAGCCTTTAGATAACTGTCTGTCTGTTGTTCACAAACTCACGAGGCAGTTGGTATAGCTCTTGGCACTTCCCCAAGCTGCATTCCTGTTCTTGTAAAGTCTGCTCTATCTCTGGACATGGAGGCATCCCAGTCACTGTTCAGAATATAATGTAACAATGAATCATCTATTAAGCAGCTACCATAGCAATCACCATTTCCACCAAAGCTCCACAGTTACAGTTATTATAGTAAAGCAGAGCCATAATAAAGTAAAATGGAGACCTTGAGGACAAGTTAGTGCAAGGTAAGCACTATAAGGTAAGCGCCTTGTTTTTCATATTAATTTAAACCCACATTTTCTAAAAACGGCACTCACTTGTGATCCTTAAAAGTCATTAAAAATGTATAATCTGGTTTAAAAAACACTTAAGAAAAATGTGTTACCCTTTCAGTCGAATCACTTCGACGTTACATATGGGAACTCGCCAGAGAGACCAATTGCCTTTGAGCTTTATACCAAAGGCCAATGAACTTGCACTTGAGCGTGCACTTGATTGCGCTCAGGTGCACCTCATCACTGCGTGAGTATAAGAGGGCCAAGCGGAGTGCACATGCAGATTTTCGCTTCAGAGCCTTCGCCCTTCTGAGCTTTTACAGGAGACCCCCTCTGCGAGTTCTGGAGAATGATTGAGGAAGATTCCTGATTTCAAGAGTTCCTTCTATCCTGCTCTCTCGTCTGACAGCGTTTCATCTGGTTGGCTGTCAGCGAATCCTGCGGGCTGGTGACCTTTATAAAGGCCGGATGTACCAGTCATCTTGCAACATTCAGTTCAGAGTGCATGGATGTGCCGCGTAAGGTCTTTCCTGAGCAACCGGGAGAAAGAACAATTTTTCTGTGGTTGGTGAAACATTCTCCGGAATGTCAATTCGACCGTGCGTTTCTGGGTACGTAAATTTCCTCACCTCTGCGGACGCACACGAGCGCTGTCTTACGCGCCTGGGCCGAGAGCACGCTGAGGCGGCGTTTGTGGATGGTCAATGCACTCATTGCGAGCGTAGGACCATGGCTACGTTGAGGATACGCCTCTCATTCGTGAGACGGTTCCCCTTGCATCCTTCCCGCGGTAAATCCTTGGACCGTAGCAAGTTCAAGGGTCCTGCGCCGAGGCGCTTGGGGGACCTCCAGGTGACAGTTCAGAATGTTCCGTCCAGTGTGACAGGCCAGCGGACTTCTGACACACTGTAGTCCCGTAGTCCTCCCAAAGGAGTCCGCTCCCCCTGTAACAGGGCAGAGTGTTTCCTCGAGGTCGGGATGTCTTCGACAGCATCAGAAGGTGCGTCTGCCCTGTCTGCGGCAGATTCTGAACTGTCGGCTATGCTCCTCTGTGCCGCAGCAGTAATCGGTTTGCGGCTGGATGATTGGTTCCTGGGAGCCAGAGATACGGCCCGCCGCGCTCTCCACCAGTGCCTTGTAAGCTGTCGTCTGCTCTGGCGGGCAAGGCTTACTATGCCACTGGGCAGGCTGCTACCTCCTTGCATGCGGTGGCGACACTGCAGGTTTACCAAGCCAAGGCGTTAAAAGAGCTGCACGAGAGTGGACCTAACCAGGGGGCTATGCCGGAACTCCACGCTGCGACTGACTTCGTTCTCCAGGCAACGAAAGTCACAGCGCATGCCTATGGCTGAACCTGGCGCAGGTGCCGGATGCCAAGAAGCACGCTTTTTTGACGCCCCCATCTCCCAGGCCGACCTATTCGGCGACACTGTCGGGGACTTGGCCCAGGAGCTCTTGACAGTCCAGAAACAGACCGAGGCGATGTCCCACGTCCTGCCTCGACGGGCCAGCCGGTCCTCGAGTGCCCAGCCTCCGCCTGTTCATCACCGAGGGCGTCCTCCCGTGGCACCCAGAGAAGAACCCGCTCCGTCCCTGGCCGAAGCACACTGCACGGCGTTCCCCTAGCGACTCGACTGAGCCCGAATAGTGAAAAGAGCAAACTCTCCTCGGTGCAGAGGATCTCTTTTCCCAGTATGGAGGTGGAACTCCCTAGATACGTTCAGGTACAAGACAGCGGTCCTCTCAAAACTTTTCAGAGGCTCCTGGGGCATATGGTAGCTGCAGCCACAGTCACACCACTGGGCTTGCTTCATATAAGACCACTTCAGTGCTGGTTACACGATCGGGTCCCGAGATGGGCACAGCACCGTAGCACTCTCCAGATTGGCGTTTTCCCGCAGTGCCACCGCCTATTCAGCCTGTGGTTCCCCCTGGGACCCCTTGGTGTCCAACATGGATATCTCCTTCATGGGCCGTGGTGCTGTATGCAATGGGCAAGCTACCAAGTGTCCATCTGCTTTGGCATATAACATTGCCTCGAGTTGTTAGCCGTACTTCTCCCACAAGCATGGCTGGTCCACATGGACAATACAGCGGTCATTGCGTACATCAACAAACACACTACGCTCCCGCTGCATGGCACAACTTGCCCGCCATCTGCTCCTCAGACTCCTCCTGGAGTCAAGTGGCTGAAATCGTTGCATGCTGTTCACATTCCACGGATACTCAACAGTGAGTCGATCATGGCAGTCCACCCACCCTGGAGAATGGCAACTCCACCCCCCAGGTAGTCCAGCTGATATGGAGCCACTTCGGTGAGGCCAAGATAGATCTCTTCACCTCCCCCGAGTTTGCCCATTGCCTGTTGTTTTATTCCCTCCACAAGTCCAAAAGATCGCTCGGCAGGGAAGCATGCACACACAGCTGTCCCACAGGCTGGAACGCAGGCTGTCCCTTCTACTCTCAAAGTGTATGGCGATGTCATAACCGCATACCACGATGCAGTGGAGGGCGCGCCCCTCAGTAAGCACCAACACGTTCAGATCGTTCACGAATCGTTCGGTTCCTTAGAGGTGTGCGTCAGGTTAATTCCCCGAGACCACATCTTGTACCCTCTTGGGACCTTGCCGTCGCCCTACGTCGGCCCCTTCAGCTTGCAGATCTGAATATATCAGACGTTGAAGACAGCGCTTCTCGTTGCACTGGTCTCCATTAAGAGGGTAGATGACCTACAAGACTTCTCTGTCTACGAAGAGTGCCTACAG
This sequence comes from Enteromius fasciolatus, assembly GCA_032361145.1. Lineage (NCBI taxonomy): Eukaryota > Metazoa > Chordata > Actinopteri > Cypriniformes > Cyprinidae > Enteromius > Enteromius fasciolatus. The sequence goes on along the minus strand of JAUMHR010073450.1, from coordinate 978 downwards.
CTCAGCCTGGCTTAAACCCCGGCCGGCTATGTGCTCAGGGTTCCTACCACACCCTTCCGCGATCAGGTAATAAACCTGCAAGCTCTGCCCCGGGAGGAGGCAGACCCAGCCTTAGAGTCGCTGTGTCCTGTACGCGCTCTGTGCCTATACACTGACCACACTCAGAGCATCAGACACTCCCAGCAGCTCTTATTTGCTATGTCAGACAGCAAAAAGGGAATGCTGTCTCCAAACTGAGGTTGGCTCATTAGGTGGTTAAAGCCATCTCCCTTTATACCAGGGAAAGCCTTGCCCTTAGGACTGAGAGCTCACTCAACAAGAGTGTTGCTTTGTCCTATCGGAGGGGCTCACGCCGCCTCTTAACAGATATCTGTAGGGCTGGGCGACACCCACACCTTCGCCAGGTTTTACGACCTCCGCGTAGAGGCCGTGGCCTGAGGCCTGATGACATCAAGTGAGCGAGAGGACCGGCTGGTGCCAGCTTGCTGCGCCATTCTCACGGGATCCGTGCGCTTAAAATATCTCAGTGTTTCCCTTAATTTTGTGAACCTGAGTCCTCCCTGCCCCGCAGTCGGACCTAGAGCGGAGTAGCTTCCTCAGGGTCTCCTTCGCCCAGTAGGTGTGGCAACAAATTTTCACAGTCAGCCAGAAGGCTGTGTTTCTCTCCAATTATATCTATAATCTTATCGATATATTGCATTCCTTTATTCCACATGCGAGAACTATGTGTTAAGTCATGTGCTCCGTTCCTCCAACCATCTTCTTCAGTACAACTGGCAGCCCTGCGGGGCCCAATCTGGCCCCCAGGGTGTTGGGGAAGGTTACGTGCAGACTCCTCTGCTGACAAACTTTAAAAGTATCTCGCCTATCGGCGGGGGGTCTCCGCATTACGCAGCCTCAGAGTTGTGGCCTGTTCCATGGGTGTTCCCATATGTAACGTCGAAGTGATTTGACTGAAAGGGTAATGTCTAGGTAACG